>CM031576.1:13878701-13995395 GCA_018467065.1 Ephestia elutella | reverse complement strand
TTCATTGATACCTACTGCTTTTAGACCTTGGTGTTTTGTAGTAGTTTGGAAATTAAAATAAGTGCTTACCTTAAGGTGATAGATAACTTGTCGCCATAAATACAGCTTACATCGATCAAGTAGAATAGGCGGTCACTTAGATTGTAATAAAGATAAAGCTTTATAGGGTCATAGCCATTAAAAACGTCATACTTCCAAAATGTTCACACACACATCGTTAGGTAGGCAGTAATTTTCCTAGTAATATATTATCGTGTCATATGTCCAATATATTAAGACATTGTAATAATGATTTTCCTGGTTTTGACGTGTAACAAGAGAAATATTACAATGTGCCTATATACTTTTTTTTTATTAGTAAGGTACGGTGATTGTGTATGTTCCTTAAACATTAAAACTATTAAAAGGTCTGTCTTATGCCCTATGCCTATATAACGTGTATATCATGAGGATAAGTTATGTGATAAGTTTAACTTTTGTGTTCCGCGGGTTCGCTCCCTTGGGATTTTTGAGTTTCTGGATAACCTATTGGTTATAGTCCAATAGTTCTTAATGAATGTGGCTATACCTACGTAAAACAAAGAGAAATTTCATGTTTCGTATTCTCCGTTTGTGGTAAAGACCAACGGTTGTGTAGTAAGGCAAAGTAATGGAGTGAAAGCTTACTACTGTCATATTTATTTTTATTGAATCTTTACTGGGCCGTAGTAATTATAATTTGTACAATAAACTATACAACTACCTAAGAGCACCTGTGTTCTAAGCATTTGTAGAATTAGCTCCTCATTAGTGACATCTGCTTTCTAATCAAGTTAATCGTCTTGTTTCATCGGAAACAAATGCGATTAGTCGACGATACATATTAACTCGAATCAAAGTGCGGAACTTTTTTGGCCTGCCATAGAATGCTTTAGATAATCGAATCTTTGATTTATAAATCCGAAAGAGGATATAATTTTCAGTGGATTTTATTTTAATTTTATACTTTTGAAAAGGTAAAGAGCTATTTCAGACCTCCTCCGTTTGTGAAATCTGTAAAAACAAACAAAGCATGAAAATATGGAGCCAACATATATAGGTATGTAATAAACATAAGTGCAGTACATTTTCTGCACTACACATCTCGATATTGTATGTTATATATCTATGTTTTTTCTTAATAAGGTTTGTTGAAAATCAACAAAACTTATTTTATAAATAACCAGGTACCTACCTACTAATTATGTTGATCCTATACTGCTTACCGTGTGCGTACTGTGCTTACCTATATGACATACATAGATATATACCCAATAGTACCCAAGATAGTTTCTGTGAGTACGAGAATCCGTTTTAATTTAAATTCAAATCTACAAATATCTACCTATCTACTGGTTGTAAATTTATGCATTTAATGTAATCAAATGCTAGTAGATTAGTTATGTGTAAGTGACTTCGAAATTATTTAAAATTTAAATCAAATTATTTCAAGGTAAGTTCATTACTTTTAATTGAAATATACTTTGGTTTCAACTTCTGAATGAAGTAATTATTTAATATTCCTAAATTATACACAGTTTAACCTTTTGTTTTGGTTATTCTTACTCTATTTTTTTCTCACATCGTTCGTCAATTTTATGAATGAAGAGTGAATATTCATATATTTCGAGACACTCCTAAGTTATTAATTAAGCTTTATCAGCAATTGTTCGTCCCCTTGACTGATGATTCAGAAAGATAAGCTCATTTAAAATTGAGAATAGATAAAAAGATGGCAACACTGCCCATTGTTAAGTTTTAATTTGTTATTAATATGCTTGGCGTCAGATCGGATGTCCAATTAACAAAATCGTTAATCATCATTTTACTTTTGAATGGAGGATGAAAATATGTTCGATATTTTTCTAGCTTTTTAGGCATAGGTAAGTCTTTTTATAGATTTTAGTAGTTTACAATTTGGCACCCCGTACGTTGCGTAAGCGTTGACGGGCACTATATAGGTACTTTTGGTAGATACTCGTAAATCAAAATTGAGCCACTTTTTATTGATTTACTCTTAAATTTACTGGAAATTACAAAATTTTATATTAGATAAAATTTTATATTCGCGCGTTAAATACATTTACTAGTTACATATCAACAGGACTTATAAAATATACCAAGTTTCTATACATTTATCTATATATATAAAGGTTTCGTAAGTAGGTATACCTTTAAGTATCTCCGTATTCGTAGTTAGGTAAGTCGCCAATAACAATGAGGTAATTTCGCGTGAATAAACATAAACGTTGCAGTTTTATCAGTTTGATTAATATTTAGGTGCCTGTACTAGCAGCTCCTCCTTTATCATGTTTCTTTAATTGCTGTCAATAATTTTTACTCTTATTAACCTTTATTCGCCTTATAAATCCGATAGAGCAATAACTGCCATAAAAGTATTTTACAACTTGTAAATGATAGGAAACAGAGCCGACGCTAGTTACACTGCCTTGTACTTGCTTGTTTACGTATAAATAACAATCCATCGAACGATTTTATGGGCGACTGGAAATAGTCTGTTATTTTAAAGGGCACTAATTTGATTTCATGTATTCTTGCCACAGGTAAGATTATCGGGTTTGATCGACCATTAAACTGGCAAACAATACGCGCGTACGCAGCTACATATATTACCTACACATCAAAGCTTATATCCACGTAGGATATTATCGACCACCCCAAGGTAACGTTTAACGAACAAAAAATGCGACACCAGTATGATTGTCACTCAATATTCACAAGATATTGAGCATTTTGTTTTTTAGAACTCCCAACTTCCATAAGTCTACGAGAGACGAGTGCAAATAAGTAGGATAATATAAATGTACCTATATTCATAGGGTACATAAATATGTAAGAGGTAACTCATGCACTAGTATGGTATTGAGTGACTGTGACAAAAAGGAGGACAACGGCTAGCACGAGCGGACCTTCCTATTGTGCATCAATGACTGTCCGGATAAAGGCTTAAATTCAATGCTAATCAGGGAATCAGGCTCATATATTGCTCATTTGGTAAGATTACATACGGCGCTTGGGGAATTCACATGATTTTATTCGGAGACTTGGAGATTTATAGGTGGTAATAGGTGAACAATGAAGGCCTGATGCCGGTTCTTTGCATAGCTTTAGATACAATGGTTATTGAAATAGGAGATTTATCTATTGACTTACCAACCTAAGTCTTGATTTCGTTAGCACATTAGATACTCGTATTTGTAAAATCCAAAATGTACTTAACATCCAATATGAAATATTATTCCTACCTGTCTGTAATCCATGATCTGATACCTAAGTACTATGTGACTGAAAAACCTCAAATGATGTGAATAAGGTATTTTAAGTACTCGTTATTATTTCACTCATCGTAGTTTTAAGTTTACGTTAAAGAATATATATTTACTTATTATAATAATTTATCGAAAACCTATGATAAACTATCAAGTATTTATAAGTCATTTTCACTTTTTGTAAAACAGTCTGTTTTACGAATGCAGTGCGTACATTACAACTGCATAATTGTACGTGGGATTTTCATAATAGTTTATTTGGGACCCTTATTGCATTCCGCTGTCGGCGCAGTCCCGATTAGGAAACTCGTCAACGCGCCTGGCTTCGGCCGGCTTCGGTAATTCTGTCGCGTGCCTGCGACGAGTCCTGTGACCATACTTTGCGCGGTGCTGTTACGAGGAAAACTACAGAGTAATCTTCTTTTTAAGTCCTTATTTGGACTTGCTATGCTGGATTTTGTAAATTGAATTACCTATAGTTCCTTATACTTAGTAAAATTATAAGCCATCATCATTTTTGCCTTTATAAATACTCGTAGATACTTATCACACTTGATAAGTCAATTATGTACTTATTTTATGTATTATTTAAAAACATGTAGTTTAGAGATGCTCTGCTCTACCACATTGTACGAAATTTGGCATCATTCAACTTAAATATTTGAGTACCTAACTATTATTTTTGTGGTAAACTTGCAAAAAACTACACAGGTACCTAAGTAGAATGTTACGCGGTAAAATACTCTGATAAAAATAATGCATTTACATACCTGTTTGGTGCCTTTAATTTCTTTAATTTTTGCAATTGGAATGTACCTATCACTAGTTTAAAAACACCTGTGTTAGCGTGTGTAGTGTGAAGCCCACTGGAAACTGACCAAATTATCACTAATTTTGTTATGAACGTTTCGGAAGTAAATGTCGAATTGGCTTGGTATACTTACTGCACGCAATGTTTGTAAAATTATGGCCAAATATCTGTGGCAATATGATTAATTTTCCGACTGGATATATTTAATGAAAGTATCAGTTGTTGTGTTAAATATGAGAGATCACCTTTTGAAACCTAACCTAAAATTAAGATGGCATAAAACGATTTGGCCGAAGACCCACTTTATAATAAGATTTTTAAGAGTTCTCTGATTACTACAGGAAACAAATCTGAAGTCAGGTACATCTCTAAATACCTCTGGTTAGTAATGCAAGTTTCCTTTTTGGGATAAATTTAGTGCAATCATAGAAAGAGTTGGTCTCCCTGGAAGAAGAATCCATTATAAACACCTGTCTTAAAATAGACGCAGACTTGTGGTCACACATGAGCACTAGAGAACTTGCTTCTTGATTTTTAATAGCTCAATGTACAGGTGCATTCGATGAATATTTTCTTATGCTCAAAAATTCCAAGTTTCTTGTTCGTTTACTATGAACATATGGTAGTTTTATATGTCAACGTATGTTTAAAAAGTTACAAAATAAGTGCACAAAAAAATCGGTGATAAGAGTGATGTGAGTTAGAATCGAACTTGGGGGCATTGATCATATCATTATCAGGCAGTGGGAATACGTTTTGAACATGAAAATATTTTTTTAAGTACAATACATTTTGTTTCTTCTATACGTCATACTTGCTGTATGTTTTAGAATGCATTTTCAGATCTTCGAGTGTATTTTTTCGGTGAATGATGTCAAAGTTTAGAGAATTCATTTTCTGAATTGCACCAACTAACGAACATTGCTACAAAATATCTGCAGGCGTTAGACACTGAAAGTAAAAGACAGATTTTATTTTTTAGGCGTTTTAGGCATTATTTTAACAGAAAAATCAAACAAGTAAACCTGTACATTTATGATTGAATTAATTTGATTAAGTGTTCTATATCATATTAAATAGGACGGCAGAAGATACGTAGTACCTGTTATTATTATGTTCGTTCTCTTATCTTAGATAAGAAGAGAAGATTATGATTGTTCATCATAAAAAATGGTCTTTCAGCATGTGTTATTCCGTTGCCGGTTATGATATTTTATTTGAAGTTATTGGCACTTTTAAGTTATATTATACTTGTATGCTCGTATATGTATGTACCTAATTAGTTTCTTCAAATAGACTCTATCGATTTTGACAATTTTTTTATTTTTTTAGATTTGATGTAGTGTTTTTCTATTAAAATTGATCTAGGTAAGTATAATTACTGTGATTATCATCAGTGCAAAGCTCGGTCGCCTCCTAGTTAGTGTTTATTACATGAACTAAATGGAAATTACAGTAGATATTAACCTTATCCAGAAATAGTTAGCAATGGACTTATTATAATGTCGTTTATCTATGCAGGTACTATCTGATTAAAACCAGGATCAGGCCATGACTGAGCCGAAGCAGCTGTACCTATCTTGATATCATTTCATACTTACGTTCAATTTTTTTAAGAAGCGACGAAAACATCATAGGAATAAAAATGTGTAGGTAGGTACCTATTTTATGTAGGTACTTATTTTATTTTTCAGGAAAGTTTGTTTGTAAACTCTTTATTTTACTATTCGTACGTCAATACCAGTGAAGCGGTGGTTGGCTGAGTGAAGTGGTGGTGTGGTGGCTGAGTGGTAGGGCGCTCGCCTGTGGCCGCAAAAGGTCCCAGGTTCGATTTTTAACTGGGTCACATGAATTTGTATACCAATCGGACTCATGTAGGTATCTAAGTTAGTTTTCATCGACCACCACTTGCTTCCGGTTAAGGAAAACATCGTGAGGAAACCTGCACTCTAGTTGATGATTATCAGCTAATGTGTGAAATGGGAAAGGCAATGGCAAACCACTCCATTAAAATTGCCAAGATAGTAGTTGTTATGTGTTTCATTCCATATAATTACTGCGACTCTCAGGAAACGACGATGACTAAAGGAAGGACGTCAATAGAAAGTAAGTAGTACTCAAGTTATCTATACTCATATAAAGCTGAAGGGTTTGATTGTTTGTGTTTGTTTGAACGTGCTGATCTCTGCGACTACGGGTCTGAAGATTTTAGTCGGTACCAGAGATGGGAAAGCATTTTCAAATTGTTCTAGCCCAATGGATTTAAATTAGACTAGACATTTTGTGGTAATTCTTGGGGGAGGCCTTTGTCCAGCAGTGGACGTCTTTTGGCTGAAAGAGAGAGAGAGAGAGAGACATTTTGAATTTCCTCTGATAAGTACAGTCAATAGCATATCAAGTTTCCCTGCATCGGACTTGTATGCTCTGGTACTGGTCATCAAACGTATCTGATCCGACCCTGATGGCGCCACAATCTATGAGAAGTGACAGAGCTGATGAATAAATTTTAGTTCTGTTTTCTGCCACCAGAACATATAAGATTGTGCTTCAATAACAGCGGCGAATTTGCAATGGACTTGGGTAGGTTTATGTGCTGACTGTACCAATAATCTTAATGGGTTCATTGCGTTCTACCTGTGCGGTGGACATAATATTATTCTGACTATATCTTAATGCGATCAAATCGATATTATAATAATCACTTCTGGATAATCTTACAACTTCATAATACAGAATAATTTGGTTTTAATTCAAATTGAAATGATAATTTTGCTGGCTACGTTTTATTTTTTCATAATATAGGTCGCCTGTGGGGATATTGAGTATTGTGGCATTATTAACTGTTTCTTTTTATAACATAGGGCGGTAAACGAGCAAGCGGGTCACCTGATGGTAAGCGATCACCGCTGCCCATGGACTACTGCAACACCAGGGGTATCACAAGAGTGTTGCCGGATTAGATTAGATTCAGATTCATAAACTTTTGCAAAGGTACCATTTCCATATTGTTTAATACTAGCTTGTGCCCGCGAACTTCGTTCGCGTGTAATTTACCAATGTTTATGTCTCTGGTTCTAAGCGACATATCAAGAACCTACGCTAAATTTTAAGTTAGACCTTATACAACACAACAGTGACAACCGCATCAAATTTGGTCCAGTAGTTTTTGTGTGATGCGCGTACAAACATACAGATAGAAAGACAGACAGATAGACAAAAATTCTAAAAAACTTGGTTTTGGTTGGCCCTATGAAGACCCCTTATAGTTTTTTTTTCTTAAATATCTTCTATGTACAGACACAGACCAGTTACAATTTTAGTTGACGACCTCCGTGGCCTAACGGTTATCACGCCAGACTGCCACACCGGAGGTCCCGGGTTCGATCCCCGGTCAGGTCAAGATGGAAAATGATCTTTTTCAGATTGGCCTGGGTCTTGGATGTTTATCTATATATGTATTTGTCATAAAATATAGTATCGTTGAGTTAGTATCCCATAACACAAGTCTCGAACTTACTTTGGGGCTAACTCAATCTGTGTGATTTGTCCGTATATATTTATTATTTATTTATTTATTTATTATTATTATTATATGTATTGATATTGATTGATTAATATTGATGATTGACTCTGACGTTATGATGATTGTATTTAAAATGCATTTAATAAATAACTGTACTTCATATAACATAATCATTGTTACAGGAACAATGCGAGAGAATAAAGTTTATCATATTTTTGTTCAAAACTTAATTGAGAAAGACTGTAAGTAATTCGTCAGATGAGGCATAATTGTATCCACGGCCAATCATCTTAATTAAGTGGCTAATAAATAATGGCCAATTCACATTTACATTACTAATGCCGTATAGGGACATGGCCAAAATTATGCCACTTTGGTAACGCCACCTTTTTTGCCGAAAGCGGTATCTTATAAGACGCATTAAATGGACAAGAAACGGGAGGGAGTCATAATTTTCCTTTAATTTAATTACGAAGTGATATACGCTCCGTTAAAAAGTTAATTAATATTTTATTGATAAACACGCTAAAGGATTTCATATCAAATCTTAAGTAATTAAATAGAAAAAATATGGCTGTAGTGCCATTAATCTGTAGCAATACATTTCCTCTTCTTCACGCAATAACTTAGCCTTAAGCTACGAATATGTGAGTTGTTAAACAAAACTGTGATATTGAAATGAATATTGCAATCAGATTTTTATAGGATTTTGGTTTTTTAGGACCTTAGTCTTAAACCTGATTCAAACTGAATTAAAAAAATATATATTATAGTACTTTAATCATTTACTATTATAATATATGTAATGTAGTTAGTATTGTAATTATAAGCTAAAGCTAGTAAAATAAAAATGAGGTTAGATGATAACGGCATGTTATGAAAAGAAAGCGACTTTCAATAAAAAATGAAAATAAAAATGCATAACAAGTAAGGTTATTAAACAAAATCACAAAGAAAGCACCTGATTTTGGCATCAGCAGGCATTTTAAATACCAACTACCTATTATATTTATGGTATAAACATGTTCAATAATAAGCCACACTGTACATGGTGAATGTGAAGGAGTGAACATCAACATTGTGACAAAATAAATATGGTTACAGTTAGTTCAACATTCACACCGAAACGAATGTTAAAATGAACTAAACATGCGAACATAACATGCAATGCGAACCGAACTTAAATATATAAAACGTACAAGAAAAGTTATTTGTCGGATATAAAAAAATAAGTATATCAGATGTATAAATTTAATTGTCTGTACCAATGACATTCTAATCTGGACTGTCTCTCCTTAAGTATAGATTATTCCATGAGTATAAATTTTTAGAGGAAATTTTTGTTTGTATCATTTCGAGAATTATTTAATTATCATCATCTTTTTTCATTCATCTCTAGGGGCCCTATTTTTGAAAGTGTGACATACCGCCGAAAACGAATAGACTATTATGTCCCACTCGTCCTATTACCTATGTCACTAAAAACATAATAGCCGTATTTTTGAAATCACTCGTCTAGCAATGTTGCCAGTGATATGAAAAAAATGCGAGAAACAATTTCTGCTCCATTCTACGCAACGAAAACCGAAGACGAAGAGGTCTAGTCCACTCGTTGCGAATTATTCGACATAGACAATTCAAAAATACGAAATAATTGATATCGAATGAAAAATCATTCGGCTCACGCTTTTTTGGTGAGTCACACTTTCAAAAATAGGCTTTAGCTCTTATTATCATATAAACACTAACAATATTTTTAGAAGTTACTTAAAAAAATCGCATTGAATTTGTCAAAGGTAGATAAATTTTCACCAGCCCGCTGGTCAGATGACATTGTCTGCGTTACGGGAAAGCGATGGATGAGACTTGCACAGGACCGTAGAAAGTGGCGTCAAAAAAGGGAGGCCTATGTCCAGCAGTGGGCTAATATAGGCTGAAAATAGATAGATAGATAGATAAATTTTCCTCCCTAATTTTCCAAACACAAAAGCATTTTTGTCATTTTTGAAATAAACATGGTTTGCAAGGAGTTTATGGCATAAAGCAACACAGAGAGAGGAGAGTCCGTGGACTTTCCTCTCTCTGTGTTGCAACACGTTGCTCTATGCCTCAAACTCCTGCCGCGTGCGGAAGTCCTTCTTGCTCTATATGGTTTGGGGCGATTGACATCACGAAGCATTAGCACCACGCCAAAGAAAAACCACGCGTAAATGGCACAAGGGCTCTTCAAAACACGAAGAGCAGCGAAAAGGCAATAATGAAAAGAATGAAGATGCTACTGTGTAAAAGAGGACTGATCAAGAAGTCCGCAATCGAAATTCAGGAGTACGCTTGTATGACAAAATATGTGTTATTACGTTTAATCGCTTCACGGTGGTTGTTCAGCAAACTGCCCGATGCCGCCATTACAGCCCAAATTATACACTTCATCCACCGTAACAGTTAACAAGTCGTGTTATTGTCTCCACTATTTTTTGAAGTAAAAAATCCTGTAGGTTCATCAGGTTCGGGGATTTGAAACGATTAATTTTCAAAGAAAACATTTTTCATCTCGATTGATTTTGAATTTTTCTAGGATATCAGGAAGCCTGTACTATTCCTTAGATTCCACTGGCAATATACAAAAATATTATTAAAATTCGATAAATAGATCCACAAATTAGCTCGTATAAACAGTTAAATATTTGTGAATAGTATTTTTTATTATGACGTAAAATCTACACTAATAATAATTATTTATTAGAGTAATTTTATTTCATGATTTGAATTAGTATGTATGTCTTAATTTATGAAAACATCCACTAGCTTTTCCTCGAAAATCAAGAGGGCCGGACATTAAAAAAAAGATTTCTTTCCCTTGGACGTGGTAGAGGTCGGTTCAGAGGGTTGAGCCACGTGCTGTCTGTGGCCAGCAGATGTATCGTGACACCTGCCCTTGCCACTACACCCATCACTCTCTAACTCACACAAATCATGTATATCTATCCTATTCTTGATGTGCTTATTTTTATATAATTTATACAAAGTGACGGTAACTAGAATGGACCTCGTCGGTTATAATGACCCTACCTTCGTTGCTTTATTAATTACTGGACTTACTTTTAAGAAGCTACTACTTAAATGTATGACGAGAAATCTGCTATTGGTTACCCCTTAATTGTTTAAGCTTTTATTGTTGACTAAACCACATAGGATCTAGGTGCAATAAATTGCATAATTGCATTAAAATATTTCATTGAACTCTTTTTAATCTCTGGCACTACCAATCCTAATCCTAACTTCCTAACTAATATTATAAATGTGAAAGTGAGTTTGTTTGTTTATTTGTTACCTCTTCACGCTTTATGAAATTTTCTGAAATTCCGCATACACATAGTTAGAATTATTGAAAAGGACATAGGGTACCTTTCATCCAGGGAAAAAGCACTGTTCCCGTGAGAAATTCACGCAGTTGAAGCCGCGGGCAAATGCTAGTCAGTTAATAAAAATCTTTTTGTATATGATAGCCGCTTTTACGAGAAAGGTCATTAATAATGTAGCGTCCTGAAATTTTCACGGGAGCGAAGCTGCAGGCATAGCTAATATATTGCTATAATTGACATAAAAGCATGTTATCTATAGTGCACAAGATACAGGTGATACATCATTATGATGCAAATAAAAGTGTAACAGACAAGTTGACTTAAACTAGTTCTATGTGACTAGAGAAGAGACTAGATAATTAAAAAAAATGTATAATTTTTAATTTCCTTGTATTTAATTTTTAAAACTTTTGCAGCCATTTGTGTTATCAAACGATCCAGGTATGTCATAACTTATCGGAGATAATCCGTTTACTTTGTCCGATGGCCGCTTAATATAAAGTGCGCCGGCGCATTCCGCGCGGCATTTGAAGACTTTGAAGTAATTAATTTTTAATTAGATACAGTTTTCTGATTCCAGGTAGCCGAATTGGCAAGTGATCCACTCGTGCCGGTACTGCAAACCCGGTCTTGTGCAGGTGCAACTTTTATTCCATTAAAGTTTAATACAGATGTCGCGTGCGCCTCTTTTTACATCGCGACGCTCCATTATAATTAAAGAATATTATTTTGTCGTAAAAGTGAGCGCGCACGGCCACGCGCCTTAATCGCTATTGGATTCAACGGGACTTTGGGATGTTATGATTATTTCTTTATCAGCTTAAGCCTTTAATAACGAGGCAGGTTTGATTCTTGCACCGCGACTAAAGGAAACGTTATCTATAACTTGGATCAGACGGTTTGGATTGTAGAAAGTGAATATTACTTGGACAGACAGTAACATGGAGTGACTTATCTCTAATTTCCGCATCAGAGGATAATTCCATTTAAGATCTAAAGGAATTTTCTTTGAATGGGAAGTAAGTAGATGCTTAGTTTTTTAATTAATTTAGTCTTAGGTTACCCGTTTCATGGCATTCAATGTTTACGAGCCTTTCTCTGAAACTACTAGTCGGATTTGAAAAAAATAAAGGCTCTATCCTATCCTATTAGTATATTATAAATTCGAATGTGAATTTGTGTTTGTTTTTTTGTTACCTCTTCACGCTTTATCTACTGCACCAATCTTCCTGAAATTTTGTTAACACATAGTTAGAAGTACGGAGAAGGACATAGGGTACCTTTCATCCCGGGAAAAGGCAGTGTTTCCGTGGGAAGTTCACGCGTGCGAAGCCGCGGGCAAAAGCTAGTTGCTTATAAGGCATCTCCAAATTCCATAAAAGCAAAGATGCAAGTAATAGGTAGTATTCCTATAAAACAGGACTCATAAATTAGATCATATAACTAATTGGGATACGAAATCTGCTAATGCAGCATTAGGTCATTACAGGTTCTGAAAAAATGTAGTAAGTATTTATAGAAGAAAAACGAAAAAAACAATAAGACATAACCGACACAAGGAAAAAATTATTCATTTACAGGAGCGAGGGAGAATTTTGGAAGAAATCGCATATGGATGAGGAGAAAGAGTGTGTCAAAATGAGAGCGTAACGATACAATTCCACATCCTGTTCAAGCAATGAATGAACATACAAAAACTCACATTTTGAGCCAACAGTATCAACAAACCCCCTTTTAGGATCTGGTTTTCCTTCAAATGTATTCTTGGCATGCGTGTATGTGATATGAGAGGCAGTTTTACCTCATGCCAATATTTTAATTTGAAAATTACATTCGCTTCGCGATCAAGAAACCAGTAAAGGACTCATTACTTCGTGAGTATGCGATTTTTTTCGGTATAAAATAAGCAATTAAGAGACTTTAATATTTGCTATTTTAATTGCAATCTTTGGTTCTGTTCTTGTTTTGCCTCGCAAGTGTCACCGCCCGAGGCGGGTTATATTTCCACGATCACAGATAGTTTAAGCTTGTAATTAATGAAGATGTTTTTGCATTATATGGTTTTCTGAGTGTGGTTTCTGTGAGAAATATTGATTTTGCATGGCGCACGTCCGTATTGCGCCCGCCGCGGGCCCGCTCCGCCCTCCATTGTACCCCACAATGCCTCGTACCTCACGCTAACGAGCCCTCCAAGCAAACCAGACGCATTTGTAAAAACCGCAATAAGCGTTCCATTTCGGCATATTGTTTTGACATATAATAAATATTTGCGAGATTATACCATGCGGAGATTGCTGTTCCGATTTAAAAAGTGATCGCGTTCGTTTTGTTGCCGTGATCGGCTATTGTCTCGCTCCCGGTCAGTAGGCGTCCGGGCTGGCCCGGCTGCCCCCTGGTCCGAATTACCCACGGGTGCGATCGGAAGCGGACCAGGTGCCTTTGGAAACATCCTTAAGATGATATCAGCAGGCAGGTTTAGATAACCGTCGCTGAAATTAAAGAGTTAATTACTGCAATCTTTTTATGTATCCCCTTTGCTAATTATGAGGCTAATAATCGGTTTTTTGACTTAATCCAAATGTTTGGGAGGATCCACTTTGATTATCTCTGCAAAACGTTCAATAATGACATAAATGCTTATCTTATATCTGTAAAACAGCTAATGGCTGTTATATAGTGATCTGTGTGGAGTATTAACCGGCCACCCAGTCCTTAAGTACCTAGAAAAGAGACTCATTTAAAGGTATGAAATAAATAATGTTCTGGTACATACCTACTAAAATTTTCCTTTTAGGTTTACCTTTAAAATATAGATGATGAAGATAGAACCTTTTTATTACATCTCTATTAGCAAGTATTTGCTATTAGTAACAAAACTATTTACCTATATGTTTAGATAATGCTATGACTCCATGTCGACATGCACATTTTTAGTATGTGTCACATTAGAACTAAGCACAAATACTAGGTTATTATTGTCATCGTTTATCCAATTGATCTTAGCAACCGCCACCATATAGATCTCTACTGAAGATACTAGTGACTTTATGGATACTGGATTACTATATCCAGTATCTAATAAATATAGTTGTTGAAGCGGTGGTATCTCAGTCGGCTAAGCGCAAAATGAATATTATTATTATTATTTATTTATTTGTTTGAAAAAAAAAAACAAATTAAAATATTATAGAAAAGCCAGATCCAGCCAACATGATAACAGACACACACATTTTCAAATTGAAGTAAATCAGTGCAGCATGGCCGCTGTGCCGGCGCCGGCAGCGCAAACCACAGGAACATTGCACGTCGGCGAAATTGTAGGGTGTAGGGTAGTTAACACCTCGTAGGTGTCAGAATTGCCATAATTCGCCGACATTCGCCGCCAGCGATTGTCGTCACGTGCTGGTGTTGCCATATAAATACTTTCATTAAAGATACGTGATTTACAATACGTTACCAAAGTTACGCCCTAGCGCCGAAGGTGTTAAGATTGTTTCATGCAGTATAATAAAATGATATTGTATTTTTTTCCTTTTTAGAATTAGAAAACAGCAGAATACTAATGAATAGTCTCAGTTCGGAGACGCTTTGCTCTCTGAATTGATGACCAAAACATCCACTGCAAACGCAATCGAAAGGTGTCTTGAATATTCCTTCCTACCTTCTTCGAAATTCCTACAAGAAAGAAGTCCCAAAGCCCTGTAGCTACACTTGGACATAAATTATATACTTCCGTGCTCGTTTTATACACCATATTATTATTTGCGTCTAAATTATCGTCTTAACTTATCGCCTACAAAACTTTCAAAATAGCAAACAACGAAATTAATAGTACATTGTCAACGAGTGGATGAAAGTAACGAAACCACGAACTATTGGCGCCCTCGCTATGCTCGGGCGCCAAACCCTGTCTCGGTACTTATAAAAGTCTTTTACCCGAGGTAAACACTGTGCTTTTCATTACGAATACAAGGAAAGTAAAAATAAAAACATGAATTATATAGCTAAAGAAATGATGAGTGAATTATACGGAAGCATAAACAAAACTGTAAACTTGAAAAAAAAAATGACCGGATTACGGCTTTAGCTTCCAGCATATTTTTTTTTCTGTGGCCGACCAACTATTTAGCTATTAGATTCTTTTCATTTGGTTCCATCATTAAAAAAAAAAACTATATTATAAAAAATTATAAAAAAATATTTTTTTTAACTTCATGTTATTTCAATTTTACATAATATGTTGAATGGCTGTATAGGAAGTTGGAATATGGTTCAATAGAATAACGTGAAAGTAGAACTAGTTTTTTTAAAATAATTTGACAGCTGTCAGTTGAAAACAAGAAAAAGTATTACTTTCTTCACGCTCCTCAGGCAACTTCAGACTTACTTTCAGAGTATGAGTAATGAAAAAGACATTTTCAATAAAACCACACCCTTATAAATCATAAACCTTATTTATTTAATGAATCTTCACAATCTAAATCCCCTACAAGATATCACACGCATAGATGAACACATATTGAATCGGATAGAAAATCTAAAGCACAATAGTCGTTTATACGTTAAAGTCATCGGAATAGCTGAGGGCATTAATTCACCGCTCGTGGTGTGACGAGACGAGAACAGTCGCATGCATTACATCTCGCGCGGTGTCACACAGCGTGTCCGCTTGTCGCACTCATGACTTGCTGTTGAAGGAAAAGAGTTTTCCTCTTGGTACTTGCTGATTGGACCTATGTTTTGAATTCAATCATTTATTTCGTATGTATTACATTAATCTTTAGATTTCAGGCTGTGAAAATATATATTTTGCAGGATACGTCACATAAATCAGAATATTTTAAGTTAAATAGAATAGACACCAAGTTAATAGTCATTGTATTAACACAAGGTATTGCTAAAACAATTGTAGTGTTGAAATATTTTAGGTACGAGTATGTCGCGTGAGGAGCAAAATAAATTTTACACGATATAGGAGTTGCAATAAGTTACTGAATATTGCTACTCTTACAATTTGTGTCGGTATCTCTGACTGAAAAGTTAAAATAAAATGAAAAAATAAACGTCTACGGTTGCTGCATACTAGAATCTTTGTTAGTGACGTAATATTACAGTTTATTTTAGTGTCAAAATGTGTAATTTGAAATTTATAAATAAAAAAATTAATTAAGAAATTATCCATCTTTGTCACCCCCAGTAATAATTTAGTCATTATTAGTTAGTAAATTGTCATACAATGTAATACAATATTAAAAAATTGATTGATATTTCATGTAAATTGACCACTTTAACAATTAATATAGAGCCAATGAGAATAAACCAAAAGACGCGATCCAGTACGATCGCAGAGATAAAGTGAAACAATTCAACATAGAGCAGCAAGTTTGCGTTCCCACGAACAAATAAAATTACGTGTTTATTTCTTACTGAAGGTGTCAGTCGAGAGATGTAAGGAGTTGACAGAATTACAGATCTTTAAGCCTTTTAATTAAAAGCGTTATTATACTTGATCGAAACGTGTTAAGATAATATCGTAGCAAAATTAATTCCATTAAAATTCATATTTTTACTTTGAAAGCCTGTTGACGGTCAAAATACTTTGCTGAACTTTTTGCTGATGATGGATATGATATTTTTAGATTATCATTTCAATTTAAATAGATTATTTTATATTTAAATAACAAGGCCTTTCACAAATAGATATTTGATAGAAACAAACTAACATGCAAAATCATCACCAGAAATGAAATTAGTAAATTAATACCTGGTTAACAAAGCAAACTTAAGAATAAAGAAACTCGCATAAGTAAATTATTCAACGATTAACGAATTCATTGAGAAGCCGGAGATTTCGATGCAAAAGGGAAACAGATTAAATGTCATTCAATCATGGAACGTGCTTGGGAAGCGAATGCCTCCTGATTCTAAGCAGATTAAAGTCAGACTTGTCCCGACGACTACTCAATGCAGCTCTTATACCCGCCTTGTCATTTATATTTAAAATATTTCCCAAAACTGACGGTAGCCTATGTGAATAATCCCTTTTTGTTTAACCCCAAGCGGGCGCATAATAACAGATTTTGTATTATTATAATTATGACTTATGTTTTTGACGTTCACATTCAATTGTATTCTGGAGATGAATAAGAGAATTTCTACTAACGAGCTCGAGATTTACAAAAATATGTCACTTGGAAACCCTTTCAGAAGTAGGTGAGTTTCTTCACACATTAATAAGTATTTTGACTTTAAGATCGCCCTTAAAGCACTGCCCATAAATTGTGGCAACATCAATATTTTATGACGAGATTAATGCCCATGTTCGATCGACCATTAGGGCTGCATAATCCTATTGTATTTTTTATTCAGCTTTGAAACCGAGCCCAAAGCCGCCAAATTGACGTCAACCCGTCGGAAGAGACGCTCAAAAAGTGATGAATTTATTTATAATAATCCCAACTCGTTTAAATTTATTCAACATGCGTGACATCTACGATAGTGTATCCTTTTATCATATTGAAATGTTTTGATTTTATTTGTAGATCATTAATCAGGTGAGCGGCGGAGCCGGCCATATCAGTGGCTTTCATAATTCAA
Source organism: Ephestia elutella (assembly GCA_018467065.1). Taxonomy (NCBI): domain Eukaryota; kingdom Metazoa; phylum Arthropoda; class Insecta; order Lepidoptera; family Pyralidae; genus Ephestia; species Ephestia elutella. The sequence continues at coordinate 13,977,794 of CM031576.1, read as the reverse complement.
TGGGCATATCAGTTGTTGTCACAATCTCCCGTTTAAGGCTCAGTGACATGCGAACCGTTGAGCTCGACCCTGCTTAATGCCTGGCCATCTTTCATATCGCGGGATCCATTCATGATCCAATGTCCGACGACACACCGCTTAGATTTATGCACTTGTTATGTAGCGGCTTCTGTAAATGGACGATTTCTCACTACTCACTGAGACAAGCCTTTGAATTTATTAGGTACGGGAGACACTAGTGACGTACGCAAGTCCCCTTTTAAATGTACCGAGGTTATTGTTTGATTGCTGATTTATGTAGATCGGACTCCTTTTATTTCACTTGCGAGGTGAAGCCAGGAAGACGTTCTATCAAGAGCAACGCTCTTTCATTCAAGAATAATCACAGTGGTGGTTAAAGACGATTGTTTAACAGCGAAACTATTTTTGCATGACATGCATTGCTATTGAATCTCAATAATTGAAATAAAATTGAAGAAAGCAATTATGAATATATTTATTTATTTCCGACCAGATTGCGGACCTCCTTAAAAAGGGAGATATTAGGAGCACCCATAACCGTAGAGCATGTATGAAGAGAGTGATGAGTGTAGAGGAAGCAAGAGAGATCTGTAAAGATCGTAGCAAGTGGAAATCGCTAGTCTCTGCCTACCCCCACGGGAAATAGGCGTGATAATATGTATGTATGTATAATTTATTTATTTTAAACATGAATTACCTAGCCAAATACTAGTGGTTCAAAAGTTGGAAAGTGGACATAACCTAGAAATAAGACGCTTCTATTATTCAATACCAGTAGATACAGGAAGTTTATTCTGGTTGATAAGTAAATTCATTCCAAAGTATTCATTACATAGCTACCATAAAATCAAACGGATATATATCAATTTGAAACATAAAAATGTATAAAATACCTCATCCGTAGCTAATAGATATTATTCCATAACATATCTAAGCCCGCTGCCGTCATTACTTCTTTTACCACTTTATGAGTTACGATCGGCGTCACGTTTTATTAAGTCATAACTTTTGGGCGGAACGAAATATACGTCACATAATTTTATTTGAAATTCTTATCATTTAATTATAAATTCGATACTATACTGCTACTATATTGACCGCTTATAATATCAAACGATGAAATCAAAAATCTTTATGTACCTAGAACCTTATGATTATACTATTAAATCTCTACCTTACTTATATCAAAACGCGTAAGGCATGATTATCTGACAATTATATCAGAAACAGTCGGTTTCTCTGGTCGTTAGTATAGGTAAGTCACATCATTAAATGTAGCTACCGAGTGAAAATAGTTTATTAATGTTTGGGAAGCATTTGATTTCGGTTTCATGTTTCGATGTTTATTAGTCTTTCGTTTTTGTGACCCTAATAAAACGTTTGACGAAAAAACATTACTAATAAAACTTTTTTCCAAAAAAGTGAACCGACTTCCATCATTAAACTTAAAATCATGAAATAACAATAAAGAAAAATGTATTAGCATGCTACCTACTGAATGAGGTGAAGTCGGTGCCAAGTGCAGGACTATGTAATTGTTTAGCTAGGCATTTTGTATATGTACAGACCTACATGATTCTAATGTTAATTTAGATTATTTAATATTCAATTTGGCACTGACTTCACCTCATTCAGTAGGTAGCATGCTAATACATTTTTCTTTATTGTTATTTCATGATTTTAAGTTTAATGATGGAAGTCGGTTCACTTTTTTGGAAAAAAGTTTTATTTTATCATTTTTAGTGCGTCTACACCTTTTCATTTTCTTTCATAAAAACTTAAACTTTTCTTTCACTGGCCGAAAATAAAGAATTAAGAATTCGAAACTTTTTATGTCAGTTTGATTTGAAATGTAAAATAGACCGTGAGCACGCGACGACCAAACCTTCCTTATTTTAAAAATGCTGAATATTTCTCTGCGTGGTATATATGAGTAAAACATATTAGCGACTAGGTTTGAAGTTTGGATCTTAGTTGATTATGCAGGTAATATGGATAGCAAGGATGATTTTTATAGGTATAAAAAGCACCCTTGGGGCCTTCCAAAGTAATATTAAATTCAGCTTTTATAATAAAACAAATATAACTATAATTTAGTAAAGTTACAATGTCTGGCAGGGGTTTATATCTGCACCAATTGCCTGGCAATGGATAGCGTGATTTCTTATATTATTAGGAATAAAATCTTTAAAAAACTTTACTTTAAGGAAATTGAGTTACCACTTTAAATGTTATTGCTACAAATAATCTGCCTAAGTAATCATGATCCAACTTTTATAGTCGCTAATCGCTATTTCTATGTTTGGAACATACACAGAAAATCTTTAGTTTTAATAAAATAAGGAAGGGCATGCTACCGCGGACTTTTGCTCTATAATGCAATGTTGGTATTTTTATATTTTGTTAGGTATCTTTAAAATTACCGAACAGATTCTGACGTGGTTAAAATGGGACCAACTTGGATATATACCATTACGAATAAAAAAACAATTTCGGAAATCAGTCCACTGTAGGCGGAGAAATCGGCGAACATACATAAAAAAAAAACATACATACATCGAAACATATAACCTCCTCCTTTTTTGGGAAGTCGGTTGAAAATGACATCGGTATTTATAAAGAAATTAATTCCAGCTAATTTAATGAAAAAATGAGACTAGCATACATTTAGAAAAAGGTGTTTTTATTTGCAAGAACAATTTGAAAAGTAACAAAAGGCGAAAGTAGTATTTTTTGGAAAATAGCAGTCTACTACGGCTAAACAATTAGCTAAGTAATACCGCATACGCAGGACTATATAAATTAGATATAGAACAGATATGATACTGAAGATTAAGGAAAATACAGTGATGTACCATAATCCGAACATTATTGTCAGGTTATCATTGGTGATCTATGTTGTTGCGATTTGTCTAGGCATGCTTAAACGGAAAATTATTTTACGTCAACTTGACATTTATAATAAATATTCCGCAGGATATAAATTAGGATCAAAACTCTGACACCAATATTTGGATCGATTGCAATTCGCTGGATGGAATTTATTGGATAAATCTGACATACGCGATGTGGTGCAATATGCCGTCGACTGACGTCATCAGCCGGCGGCGTGACGTCTACTTGAAGGTTTATTTAATCAAGGAGCGGTACCAGGCCAAAGCCTGGGGCCTGGCAATCCTACAGTCTCAATCTCAACTGCCTCTGTTACAATCGCGTATTGTCCGCGGGTGATAGAGAATATTAAATGACAAAACAGTGGTGATGCAGAAGTGCAGCTTCAAAAAATATTTCCTCTATTATCTCATCAGTACATCTAGCTAATGCGCCTCCAGAATTTTAATAATAAGTAGCCCAGCTAGCATAAATATGCTAGCTGGGCTACTTATTATTAAAATTCTAAAAAAAAATAAGTAGTTAGAGATAAAAATTTATCTCTAACTACTTATTTTTTTTGCCTTATTTTTTTTGTGGCCTGTGGTGTGGCCCTAGAATAGCACCAACCCATTTCTTCCCGTGGGTGTCGTAAGAGGCGACTAAGGGATTTAAAACACCGGAGGATGGGCAGCAGCATCCTTCCGCGTACTATGCCATCACACTGCGATCGCCAACCCGCCTGCCAAGCGTGGCGATTACGGCAAAACCCCCCACGGATAAAATCCTTGGGAGAGGCCTTTGTCCAGCAGTGGACGTCATTAGGCTGAGAGAGAACTTATTTTTTTTAGCTAGGAGAACGAGCTTCGCTCGGATCGTGAGCTGTCACATGAAACAATTTTTATTGTCTTCTTCTTCTTCTTCCTCAGTGTATAACTGCCCACCGTTGAGCATACACCTCTCCAATGTTTCTCCATTATCTCCTGTGGTTGGTCTTCCGCATCCATGAAGAGCTGGCGGTGGTCCTGATGTCGTCGGACCATCTGGCTGGTGGTTTGCCGACACTTCTCTTTTCCAGACGTGGTCTCCGCCCCAGAACGCGCTTGCACCATCTCTTGTCCTCACGGCGACACATGTGTCCGGCCCACGCCCATTTGAGTTTCGCGGCTCGGTAGCCGACATCCACCACATTTGTGCGGGACCTTATGACCGCATTGCGGATCCTATTACGGAGAGATATTCCCAGCATCGCACGTTCCATGCTGCGTTGAGTTATTCTCAGCTTGTGGAACAGCATATCCGTCAAGGTCCATGTCTCGCATGCGTACGTCATAGCCGGCAGTACACACTGTTTTTATTGTAAGGCTACCTAAATTTAGCATGAAATAAAACATTCATCTAAACCGTTAGAGCCGTTTCAGAAAAACCAATTATACAAGAAATGTTCTTTTAAATTATTAACTTTAGAACCATCAAACTTTGTCTTTATTATATCTGTACTGTCTTGAATTTGTGACTAAATGAAATTTCTTCACGGTTGTCCTCGAATTATATTGTTGGAATCAGTAGTTGTTTTACTGTTTGCGCACAATCACGGCTTGTAGGAGTTCATATCAACGGCGCTCCTTTGTAATTTCCATTTGTTATTACTTTTTGCTACGTTGAATGATATGCCCCCGGAAAAGATTATGTATAAATTAAATTTAAATCGGTTTTTGTATTACCATTTTTATAAATGGCTTGAATTAAAAATCTATTTTCTCTTCATATACTTACTTACTTTGCTTTTGACATTATCAGCAAAATAAAAAAAATAATTTGCGATGCATGAAAATTTTGCTAATAAATAGTTGAATTTGTGTAGGTACTAAAAATTATTCACAATACTTATAAGATTAATTATGCAACAGGTTATAACTATAATCGGGCCGAAACCTAAACTCCCGTATGACGTATGTCACTTTGACAATAATAGTGATGTACCTAAACACGAATCGCTGCGATTATTTGATGTTACGTAAAAAAACAAATCGAAATAAAATAAATATTTTTATTAATTAGAAATCTGAACCTGAGTCTGAGTCGCTGTCATCGTCAATAACATGGATAATAAATTCATTGTGAATAATATTATCTACTTGATGTCACTATTCGATACGATTGCGTGAATTCTTGTCCCTTTTTCTTTTTTGTACTTTAATGTTAAATATTTTTAATCTTAAAACGCAATAATTTTTATATCCAGCATTTACAAACCTTGTTAAATAAATCGATAAATTAAACGATGTATCGCGATTTTTTACATTTTCAATATCGATTTATTGTAGACGGATGCAATGCCCTAAACGGGCAAACCGGAAGTTCAAGTACTACATTTCCGCACATAGATTTGAAATTTAAAAAATTCGAACTTCATGGGCTTGACCCTGATGACACCTGTCATATGGGAGTTTAGATTTCGGCCCAATAATAGGATGACAGGTTAGAAAGTTCAAAAATATTTTTGTTTTTTCATTTTTTTTTCTTACAGTCCAAATACTATTCAAATATGACATTTGAATATCTTAATTCAGGTGCGCACATTTTAGATCAAAGAAAGGATTCGCCATTGTTCCTCGATGCCTAAAGGGTCTGTTTCCCTCTGAGGGTAGTATAAAATTTGTATAACAAATTAGGGGCGTGGCGGGAATCCGTCACAGTGGCGGGCACTGCGTGGGGGCAAGCCGGGTGGCCATCCTTGGCACTATACCTTAAGAGATAAATGCATGTAATACGTATGTGGACTTCTGCATGTATAAATTAATCTTTGCTATGATGAATGGTTTGAGTGTCGCTTTGGGCTGGAACTGCATCGTTAGTGAGCGTTTTGTCATTTGACAAGACTGCTCAGTCAAGACTTTATTATAGGCTTCACGATAGTTTGAATTATTTTGTGTTTTTCTTTCAGTCATTGATATACCTAGTTAGTATAATTATAATTGATGAATATGATTTTCAGAGAATAGTTTTTGGAGAAAATGAGCGTCGTCGGGTCAAGTGAGCTTCGATAGGTACCAGTCGCCGGAATCCTCATATAAAAATCTATCTTTACCACTCTCAAATTTTGTTCATATGGGTAGTGCACCCATATGTACAAAATTTGAGAGTGGTTAAAGTATGATTGAGTTACGAATATTTCTCAAGTGAATCAGTTGAAAAGTAGTAAGTTAATACGACTCCGCTATGGAATGTCTAAGTACGAAACGTCTATGTACGTTAGTTCTAAATATCTTAACATATCTATTAATAACACTTTAATGTCACTTTTTAGAAAGTATTATAATTGTTACTCAAGATTTGTAAGGGGTTGGGTTCATGACTTAAATTAAAAAATACTTTCTAGAATATTGTATCAATGTACAGACTCATAATTGTTGCTCTCTCTGTTTGCTTTTCTATATTAAATCGAGCTGCTTATTAACCCCACTTCGACAGCCAAGATATACAAACTTGAGTACGTTGTAAAATATACTGAGTGTTGTAATTTGTTTACTGCTCTTAATTCCCCTGCACTTTACAGACATTGTCTTAATAAATTTTTACTTCGTTGGTAAGCTCTCATCGTTTTTTATTTTTTATTTTGATAAACAAAACAGTACAATTCGTTTTTATATTGTCTGAATAACTTTGAAACAGTTGTTGGCAGCTCTCTCGGCATCTTGCTTTTATCAGTTAAAAATATATTTAATACTAGCCGCGCCCCGGGGCTTCGCTCCCGTGGGAATTTCAGGAAAAAAGTACCCTATGTGCTATTCCCGGTATTTCTACCCATATACCAAATTTCATCGAAATCAGTCCAGCAGATTTTGCGTGATTGAGTAACAAACATCCTCACAAACTCACAGACTCACAAACTCACATCCAAACTTTCGCATTTACATATAATATTAGTTGGAAGGATAATCTAGGGACCACTATAAAATGAACCTGAGGAAAAGAAAGGAGATTATTTATTTACAGATTAGACAGACTAAAGTAATTATATCATCAATCTCTTTGTATATGAACTACAAAAATAAAAACAATAAACCCTAGGAACTAAAATAAGAAAAGAGATTGTTGATTTAGAAAATTCTATTGTGAGCAGATTTCCTGGAAAGCAGTTAATCTATACATATAATAAAACAGTAAAAATATTTTGTCTGTACATTTAGTATTTTTGACTGAAATGGATAGAGGGACACTTAAAAAGAATAATTGAAAGCCAAAAACATTTTTTGGAATTTCTTGTCTGTCTGTCTGTCTGTATGTATGTACGCGTTTCACGCAAAAACTACTGGACGGATTTGAATGAAACTTTTTTTGTAGTATAGCTATTAAGCCTGGGCAACATATAGGCTATAATTGATTTTGAAAACTGGAACACCTGATGAAGAACCATAGCAGAACAGCTAAACTATAAGAAATATGGAAATGGTGCCTTAACAAAAGTCGTTCAACCTGATGAGCATTTTCTGATGACGTATAAAAATTGAAGATCTGGAACATCTGATGAAGAACTGCAAGAGACCAGCTATACTATAACATATATGGAAATGGCGCCTTATTAAAAGTCGTTCAACCTGATGAGCATTTTCTGCTGACGTATAAAAATTGAAGATCTGGAACATCTGATGAAAAGCTCCAAGAGAGATTTTTCATCTAAGCGAAACTCACGCGGGCGAAGCCGCGGGCGACGGCTAGTCAGCTAATAATATCTGATAGAAAATACACAACAAGATCTCTGTTTTGATATTAACTCTATGTAAAACCTGATTTCTTTGGTAAAACCTGAATAACGAAATAAAAACAGGGTTAATACAGAGAGTTAATATCAAAATCCATCTGCATACCCCGAAAGCTACATATGCGCCAAATTTGAATAACAAACAACCAATCGCTAAACGTTACTGTTCACACTAGTTATTTGTTAGCATCCGATTTGCTAATAACATGCATTTGTTAAGTGGCGAAGCGAGCCGAGAACGCCGCCACCTTCTAAACTCTACACTGGTATTAAGCTATTACTTATCCGGTGGTTTTCGGCTAACAAATAAACTTAAACTTTATTGTAGACCTAAATAATTTTGATACTTGCGAACTTTTTTCTAAGTTTGGCTACAACAAAGTACCTAATATCTAAAATAAGGTAAGGCTTATTTTAAATCACGTAAGCACAAATTTGCATTTGCCAGTATTAAATGTATTTGTATAGATACATACATAATACATAGAATCACATCTTTATCCCTTACGGGGTAGACAGAGTCAAGAGTCGTGAGACTCGAAGGCCACGCTTAGCTGAATAGTGGGCTATCTGATGGAATGGAGATTCAGGTATAGTGACAGGTTGCTAGCCCATCGCCTATGAGTGGAGGAATCCCCAGTTTAATAGAATTCTTTATTTTTACTCTTCTTTAAAATGACAGTTTACCTTTGCGTTTCCAAATGATTAAATAATAATTATAATGATTTAATAATTTGGTATTTGGTAATTGGTTGGTTTGGGTAAATTACAGTAATCAAAATTATAATTTTGATTGCTGTAAGTTTGGCACTGTATCTAATTTCAAGTAGAGATCCTAGAAATAACATCCTAAGAATTTCACAAAAAAATTAAATGTTAAAAATACAAGAATTTGTAAGTAAATTTATCTTAGATTCAATAAGAAAATCAACAGAATCCAGTAAAATTTCACTTGTGTAGGATAAAGATCAAAACTAATTTCCAACATCGCTGGAAATCAACCTCGCTTTGATCCTGATATGCAAATGTGTGTTTGTTTATCCCATATTACTTTCGCAGATCGCCGAGATGATCCGAAATGGATACATCATTTGCTATTCAAATAACCTTAGGCATTTCTAGATTAAATCTTGAGGTAAATACTATATTTACTTTTGTACAGAACATTTATATTGCGTTTATCAAATGAGAATTCTTTTGTGACTTGGAATTGATTTAGAAAATTTATGCCATTCAGATACAATCCTTTTGACGTTGATTTTTCTTTCTTCTTCTTCTTCTTCTGCGGCTCATTTCGTCCACTGCAGGACATAAGCCTCCTCCAATGCACGCCAAGCTTCGCGATCTTTCGCAATCCTTCTCCACAATGGGCCTCCAATTTTGGCGATGTCATCGCTCCAGCGGGCAGCTGGTTTGCCCTGCTTTCTTCGCCCCATCCACGGCCGCCAGTCCAGTAATTTTCGGCCCCATCTTCCGTCCTCCCTTCGGCTTATGTGACCTGCCCATTTCCACTTCAGAGTAGCTACCCTTCTTGCTATATCAGTAACTTTTGTTAGTCTTCTGATTTCGGTGTTTCGCACTCTGTCTCTAAGGGAAATACCGAGCATGGCTCTTTCCATAGCCCTTTGCGCCACTTTTAAGCTGTGCATAGATTTTGCAGTAAGGGTCCAGGTCTCACAGCCGTAGGTCATTACTGGGAGGACACATTGGTCAAACACTCGACGTTTTAGGCTCATTGGTAGTTTACTCTTGAAGACATCATCCAACTTTCCGAATGCAGCCCATCCCAGTCGGATTCGCCTCTTAACCTCCAGTTCTTGGGAATTTTTGTGCAATGTGAGCGTCTGGCCAAGGTATGTGTATTGGGATACTCGCTGGATTTCGTGACCATTCACCACAATGCTGTCCACATCATCCCCGCTCATGAATGATTTTTCTTTAGTAGATCGCAAATAATTTTACTAATATTATAAAAGCGACAGTTTAGATGTTAATGAGTTTGCGATTTTGGTACTCGGATAGCAAAATACCTGGGAAGAGTACTTTTTATACCGAAATTCTAACGGGAGCGAAGCCCCGGAGCGCAGCTCGTATTTTTACTAAATTTATATTAAACAGTAACACTTATTAGACGCAGTAGTCAATTATTTCCAAAAATGGCAAAGTGCTAAAGGTTACATACATTATGTAATAAGTTAAATGTGTTTTTTTTAATCAGAATTCTCAGACCAAAATAAGATGAAAAAATGGTTCTGCATAAAAAATCCTCCAAGTCAATCACGGTGATCTCGAAACAATACTAAATTAGTTCAGGTCGTAATCTGTTGGTTTTTGATCATTTTAATTGAGATCGCCTATACCGCCTTTGATTTACGGTCTACGGCTGTGAGCACGTAATTGCTAGTTATTTTAACTGACGGTAGTTAAACTCTGATATTGCAGACAGTACTGTATATAGTGACAAAATTAAGGTGTCAATCCATTATTCCTTTACCTTAGCTTAAACTTTATCTACACCCCAGGGCAAAGTTTCCAAAAAACAAATGATCTAGTATCTATGTTAATCCAGTCTACCCATCTTACTTTTCTACCTGGGAACCCATCACTTTATCGCAATTTACTTCAACGATTTTCATGTCCCATAAAACCATTCGCAGATATTTTAATACAATATGTAACAAATCCTTAAATCTGTTTACATCGAAATTTCATTTACACGATTATTCATTACGTATAAACACACTTCATCTTAATAATTAAACATAAAAGTTTTGTTACCCATAATTTTATTTCCACGTAAGTTTCAGTTTGCAATATACATATTTGAAACATCAATTATTACATTATTATGTTACTCTATATAGATAGATTAATCTGGTAGTATTGTATTGATCAACAGTAAATTTATAGCTAGTCCACTACTTATAAATGGATCACAAATCCGACTCAGAGCACCCCGACTCCACGTGGCTCAACTTTGTCATATACTAGAGTGTTATTCCTTCAGAAGGAGTCTGGTGGAGCCACCCAGAAATACTTGCTTGCTGCATGCTTGCATGATTGCTGCATACTTGCTGCATGCTTGCTGAATGCTTGCTGCATGCCTGCTGCATGCTTGCTGTATGCCTGCTGCATGCTTGCTGCATGCTTATTTCATGCTTGCTGCATGCTTGCTGCATGCTTGCTGATGCTTGCTACATGTTTGTTGTGCTTGCTGCATGCATGCTTGCTGTATGCCTCAATCTTGCTATACCTTTTTGCATGTTTTAAGCAACAACAAGCGAATGCAGCGTTCGATGAAACGTTACTGCGATTAAAAGTTAAGATGCGCATATTGAAACATGTTATTATAAATTGTTACATCGATATCTTAATACATGTGTGAAATGTTAGTTTGATATATCGTTTTTCTTGGAATAGTAGAAATTTTATAACTTTTTTTTAGGAAATGTTGTTCTATATTATGAAACTGCGATAATAACTTTTTCGATGTTTTAAGAAAAAAATATATTAAAAAACGTGGAATAGTTTTCTGGGACATGATAATCGATGTGATAAAAATCTGTATTTTAATAGACACCCATAAAAACATATTGTAGTATATTTTTTCGTATGATAAAACCATGGATTGTCGATAGGGAAATTTGTGAAAACTCAAGAGAACATGTGTGGCCCTAGAATAGCACCAACCCATCTCTTTCCGTGGGTGTCGTAAGAGGCGACTAAGGGATTAAAAACACCGGAGGATGGGTAGCAGCATCTTTCCGCGTACTATGCCATCACACTGCGATCGCCAACCCGCCTGCCAAGCGTGGCGATTACGGCAAAACCCCCCACGGATAAAATCCTTGGGGGAGGCCTTTGTCCAGCAGTGGACGTCTTTAGGCTAAGAGAGAGAGCGTTATTTAATGACTGAAAAATGACGTTTTTTACCGATTTTTTTTCATTTGATCTATTAATTTCTTTCTTTTTCCAAGTCTTTAATAACTTAAAATTTCAATAGCCAAAGGAAATTACAAAATTTCTAGTTAAAGTAGAACGTGGCTGTGGAATTGGGATTTAAAAATGCTTCGTTTTACTAATTGGTAGGGCGATTTGATTTGTTCACCATATTTTGAAATTTAAAGCGGATTCTTTAGTGAAAGGAATTTATTTTGGAAAAAGCTGTTTGTTAACGTCGCCAATTCTGATTAACGCGAGACGTCAAATCATTATACGGATTTTTCTTTGAGACAAAAATTTACATAGATTCTTACTTACCGAAACTAAACCTTTAAATATTTTGCTTAAATTCCCCTTTTTAAATCTAAGATTTCGTTTTAAAGATTTATTCTTAAGGATCTTCATCTCAATTAGCCTGATACCAAAAACAAATAATAACTGACGGATATATTCGATTTCTTAAATTATACATTTCGATATCCGACGCCTGTTAACTGCTCTGGTTAAATAAGACCGTGTGAGTTCTGACATTTTAATTTTTACTTGTACCGCACCAATAAATACGTTACCCATCTCACAATGAATAAATACAAGTCTTTGAAAAAGGCGAAATTTTAATAAAATTATCTTTTTAAAAAAGTTGAACATTGCTTTAAAGTAAGTAAGTATAACTTGAAAGAAAATGGGGGAGACCTTTGTCCAGCAGTGGATAACATAGATTAAGTTGAAAAAAGCGCCATTGACACGAGCTTTGAAAACCCTAAATGACGTTCCTAATCGGGTGGACTTATTCGGTTGCTCCTTGACTGAATTCACAAGAGCAACGTTATATGTATTATGTTACCATTAGATTTAGTTAAATATAACTGTTAGTATAATTAAGTATGCTATTGCAATGGAGCAGCTCTGTAATGATAGTATATGTATCGAATAAAGAAATAAAGTACAAAAAATCGTGGTTTCATAAGTGGCCAACTTTTTTTCCTAAATATTATTTAAGTAGGTATATACATATATAATATTTGGGAGAAAAAGTTATAAATTTAGGATGTTTAGACTAGCTTGCATCACTAGTCAATTATTATCTGAATAATTTACCTATTTTTTTTAAATTTATTAGTGTAGTAGGTTACTTTGTTCGCTACACGCACACATCGAAGTATTATACCTAAGTGAAATACTAAATAATAAATGCATTACAAATCTTAAAAGGTGAATCCGTAGCACCCAGTATTTTTAAATGGAGACGTTTTTACGAGTCCTGATCCCGTAAGATGGGACCAATGTTAATATAATGAAGTATTAAATGTCAAGTAAGAGCATTTAACGTCTTTATTCGGAGCGGATAAAAAATGCATGAGTATAAAGTGTCGTATGACGGTGGGTGACAAGGGGATAGGCACAACATTGTGCGCGTGAGCATTCATTATGATATGTATGACTTTATTACCATGTGAATTATTCTCTGTAATACTTACTTTATGCAGAATAAATGATTGTTTTTGTCTTTTATTTCTATATTTCTTCTATATGATTAAGAGATTCTAGTGCTAGTTTATGCGTTTAAGTTTAAGAAATAAAATTTCGAGTAGTTTATATTACATTTCAGACAGATTCGCTCTTTTTACGTAATGAATTACTTTTATAGAGATTAATAAAATTGACGCTGGCTGATCATGAAGCAAAGTTATTTTCACATTATGTTCTTGCATTTGATGTTCTTCACACGCGTTCTTTACAAATCAAATATGATAACAAATATGAAAACAGATTAAATATGATAATCAAATCACCCAAAAATAACCCTTTTATCATTGTACCCAACCGCTTCCCGCTCACCGAATTAACGTTCCCAAGCGAATACAAAGGGCATCTTTTATACAGTAATAAATTGTCACGGCGCATCAGCGCGTAGTCGCAGAACAGTAGGCTGACCTTCGTAATGACGCAATTTTCGATGGTCCGTTTCTCAAAATATTTTACCATCTAACACCTCGGACCACCCTGCACGTAACTCTGAATTCGTAATGTCATATCAAGGGAATTTGAATTAATAACGCATTACTATCAATTAGGTAATGAGCTCGGTCGTCCATAAAGAATTACTTCTATGTCAGTAATTTAATAATCGTAAGTTTGAAGTCTGCCGAATGATATTAAGATAATTGAATACAAGTGTATTAATTTTTTATAATTCCATATAGATAGGAGAACATGCAACAAATTATCCGATACTAGCTTCTTAGACTTACATATTTTATGCACTTTTTAATAATTAAGTACAATGTAACTTAATTGTTAAATAAAAAAGTCTCACAACGATAATAATTACATTTCCAACGGTGGCAATGTAAAACTAGTTCTAAGTGCAATTGGACTCAATATTTAAAATTATTCAATATTTATTATATTATCAAAATAAATCATTTATTATCATTTTGGATGACATGGAAATTATAAAAGTTAAGCAGTTAATTACGTTTCGTTAACCGTTTCCATTCACTAAATCTCGTTATTGTTTCGAAACCGTTTAAGTTACCCTGGATGCGGGACCGAGCCCCTTAAGGCAGGATTAAGGCAATATTTCAACCGACTGCAACACAAGTAAAAACGATTATTTTAGTGAAATAATCTTACTTAAATGACTCCCTTAATAGCACGAACTGACATGTTGTGCCGCCGACTGCCTTAATAACGGCCTTAAGAATATAAGTCATCTTAAACGGTTAATTAATAATTAAATTGTACATCTCTGTTGACTAAAATAAACGCATGGATCGTAGTTTTTACGACAGTATACGTTTATGAGTTACTAATTGGTTTTAAATTTGCGTCTCTCTGTGGGACGCGCCGCGGATCGTGGGGAGCGATAATGGTAATTAAAACAGTTTATAGTTGTATTAAAAACTTTCTAATTCTATTTCGAACCACACACCGACATGTGACAAAAAAGAAATAAGACTGGCTGTCATATAAACATGTGTACACAATAGTAGGGTCCACTAAAAAGGCAATGTCAATAGAGGGAAATAGTGTTGCGCAACAATACGATGTGCCATTCTGGCCTGCGCACTGTCATGCGTTTATAACTTTATTAAAAGGATGCCCCGTGGAGGATTGATAGGCACGCCTCTATATATAGAAAATCTCCGCGAAAAAAAAGATAATCTTGAGTGGTCTTTGGCGACATTATACCTATATTATAAATTTTTATTTGCACACAATGAGGTTGCGTTTAGAGCTTAGTGAGTAAAAAGTTTGTGTTGTGATTGTGACACTATAGAAAAACCATCTAGCAATGAATTCCGCCGCCCCAGAGTATGTTAAATTTAGAGAAAATGGAATCAAGCCTCTGTAAGAAAAGGACATAGGTAGCATAAGTTTAATCAAATTTTTAGTGATAAGTAAACAATCTGCCGAATTAGGGATATAAATATGAATTTGCTTAAGAGGCAGCACTAGCGCATGAGTTTCTAAACCAAAAATTTTTATATCAGGGCAAGCTGGTCTGCGCTTACTTAATTTCCCCGATTTCCTTTAAAAACTTATTTGACACGATTTGTTTTTCTTATTTGAAAAATCACCCTTTACTTAAATTATTGTTGAGTTTACAGATACCTACTTAAATAAGGACGAATTCTTTCTGAAAAAAATATTAACTTATTTCTCACTTTCTGAATAACAATGTTAGAAAAATAAACATTTTTCGATAGGGGCTACCCTTAGTCAGCAGAAAATATTTGTTTAAAATCTGCGACACATACATTATAGGATAGGCAACATCCGCTGTCGATCGCATCCGGAAAGGTGGCGTCGCGAATAAAGGCCCAGACATAATTCGTCATATTATTCATAAATAAAAATCAGTGCAAGATCGGCAGATGTAAAGGATTGCACACATGCCGGCAAGGTGCGCTGTCTACAATGTACTGCGGCTTGTGCCAAACACTTCGCGCATCTATGCATCTGTGTATACGCATCTTTCTCCTATCTGACCCCTTTCACATCCTTAGAAATGTCCCGATGCCGATCTATAACTTTATTGTATCCATTTCGCGAAAATCCGTTCCATTTAAAGAAAAAAAATATAATCTAGAAGTATATAAAGAAATGGTTATGCAGTATTTGAAAACATTTATCATAGTAAATCAAGGATACATGGTACTGTCGTGTATACTAAATCATTCCTACGAAACGCCCTCAACTTTGCCATTGACATTTTTGATATTAGGGCTGTACGGAATGGTCAGCGCGTGGCGCGGTCCTTTTGAGACAAGTTCAATTCCAGTTTAGTAATTAAACTTACAACTTTATCGATCAAAGAGTTACCAATACACGACGGACCACCGGGCTCTATCTGCAAGGATTGCATTGAACGGTTTATAAATATAAACTAGTCTTCAGTCGCGTAATGGAACTGTCAGGAGACTGCTCCTTGTCTATAATCCTCGCAATGAGTTTATTACGGGAGCTCAGCCCACTTATATGTAGATTCGATCGAGTACACTACAGGCAAATATGGATAACAGTCCATTAATTTTACGAGTTAAAGACTGCAGACACATTTTCACTGGTTTCTTTTAAGAAGATATGCCAAAGGAAGCAAATAGTGAGGGCTAATTTATGAAATGAATTCGTAAGTTTGTTGCAAATATTGTCATCGCTATGCAAGTTCTGTGAATGACTTCTACTTAAGAATGTAAATAGCTTCAAACGACTATGTTCTAGCGATAAACACTGGGGTCAGGGAACTCGTAATTTCATACCTTTCGAAGAATAGAAAAGCTCCTCAGTAAGTACTTGTCACGTTATCTGGTACATTGTATAGTAGGTAAAAATTCAAATGTTAAGTGCGCTGAAAAATGTATGTGATTCTCTTCATGTTAAAAAATATTTCTTGATACAAATTATTTTCCCATCTTAGTCGTATCCTCATGACTGAGGGTCGTGACTACCAGTAGCTATGGCTCTCGTGACTAGGGCCTTCTAGGCAACACGTTCTTCCCTGACAAAAAAATCAAATGTCTAGCAAAATATTGTAATTTACTGTGTGAGGAGAATTATACAAAAACGCATAATATTTTTTTTTTTTACTATATTTAGATGCTTTTGAGATGCTCAATCAAAATGTATTTCCATTCCAATTTTCACAATAGGTCCCATTCATTTCATTGTTCGTTCCGTTTTTAATTCACAAAATATACAAGTTACAAAGGCTGTAATTATCGGTTATGGTTCCGTTTGCTCCTTCGTAAGGCTTTGTATTGGAGATGTCTCTATTTTGCGATTTTCTAAGGTGTGGGCTGGCTAAATGTTATTTGACGATCGCATTGTGAGCACGCCCGCGGCGCTATTGTCAAGTGCACTCTGTGAGATGTATCACTCCCACAATTTTATTATATTTTGCGAATCACTTGCAGGCAGATTTGAGCTGGAATGATCGATGGCTCTAATACTCGTCTTGGGATTCGGATGTGAATATGTGAGAAGTTATTCGACTCTTGGGGAAATGTAAAATAATATGGTGAAGGAAAGGAAAAACCGAAAAAAAATATAGAAAAAATATCTTATAATTTCAGACAGGATGAGTTTCTAGATATGCAGGTCCCTATAAAATGTAACACACAGTTAAATATCTAATACCTAATATTTTATAGCGAAAAAATGGAATTGTATATGCACCTACTTATCACTTCAATGTTCGCGGTCAGTCATAAAATTAAAAAATTATTTGATAAACTTGTAAAAATATTTGTTGTCATTGAAGTGCAAAAAGAAACTTTTAAAAATTAATTACGATGAATGAATTAATACATATTTTCTGTATATTTGACATAGATTGTTAATAGTTACCTATGGATTTAATAAATATACCTATTGGTTCATTGTAAATCAATATATGGAACCGATAGGCGCTTGAAACTAATACGTATTTTTTCTTCAGCGTTATTCTTTGAATGGCGGTAGACAATAACAAGTCAAGAGCAGGTAGTACAGCCATAGAAAATCAATGGAACAAAATTTAATATGAAGTGCTTCTTAAAGGCGACACCGAGTCTATTAAACTTAGTTTAGCGCCCCTTCAATGGGATGATTGAAGGCTTCAGACAATTCATACCACTGTCTCAATGGCCTGGCCCACATTCCTTGTGTAATCTTTTTAAGGGGACAATGCTTGTGACAAAAGAGCTCTTCACTATTGAAGACCGAGTAAAATACTGGCTCTTCGTCTAAATTAATGTAACATTTTTTTCAGTATTCAGCGAAGGCATGCCGCCCAGAGAGCAAGTTTGGGTTGACCAGCATGATAGTCACTGATAAAAAACTTGTCATTGACAATTTTTATCTTAAAGCCTAATTAATAGAGTCCAATATGGTTTAAGTTGTGTTCCGCGAAAGAATCGCGTTAATATTTTTGTTGTAGGTATTTCTATTGGCTACGGTGTCTGTTGTTAGGGTAAATACAATGAAAGTCCGTTGTTTAATTTCCCTTTGGGTTATAAATTCTGGAGTTCATTATGTGTCGCGGTTGGTCGCCACTTGTCCATCCTAACTTGATTTTAATGAAAGTTTGTGCAACCCATTCAATGGACGACAACAGCTGATTCTAGGCGCCATAGTCTGTATCTTTAGTCAATAATTTCAAGAATCTCTACCGTGTTTGTTCCATTACTTAGAGATTTGCATATTTGTGTAAAAACTACATAGCATTATCCACTTAATTTTTTCCTACATTATACAATGTCCTTAAACTTTCTTTTTAGATATCTAGTAATGCTCTAATGAACTAAAATATAATTTGATCACTATTTTTATTTTCATTAATGCGTTATGTATTTTTATGAAATTAATTAATAAAATACAACAAAATAAAATAATAAAATGTGTTTTCTGTCTCTAAAGTTCAGCAACGCATCGATGAATAATACATTTAAAATAATGCTAGACATCTTAAATATTTTGGGAAAGACTTTCAATAAAGACTCTAAAAAATAAATCAAGACTAACTACTTATTCAAGTGCCTTGTTTATAATAAAAACTAAGGATAGGATATTGATATAAAATATTTACGTACAAGATAGTTATATTTATTTCAACAATTGCCAATATTATGTGGAAGTAACGTAATAATGAGTAGGTATATTACGGAGTAAAACTGTTGAACAAGTTTTATGATTATGATCCAAATACGTTTGTCCAATAAATCACAGTTGGGGCGATAGCAGAACAATAACGCGGTGTTGGTCAATAAATTCAATGGCACGCGTACGAAGGCTCGTATCTCGTCCGTTTCAGACCCAATACCTCAGGTAACAACCAAAAAAAGGGAATGAGGGTTCCCTATCCAATTTTTTTGAGAAAGGTGCGTCCATAAAATGCCGCGTAGGTGCCCGGAGCGCTCATTCATTACTCCGCTGTCGGGAACGTAGCTTCTAAATTCGTAGACCCAGTAAACATTACGACGATGCTTCAAGGCATACAACACGTCTCGTCTTACGCCAAGACTAATTTCCCAAAAATGGTACCGATCGCTCCTGCTCCAGAAAAATACGAAATGGAAGAAAAGCCGAAGTATATTTACAAAAGCAACCCCTACGGAGCTCAAGCAACTTCTATTGCAAGAAGAAATGCGCGCGAAAGGAATCGCGTGAAACAAGTGAACGATGGATTCAACGCTTTAAGAAAAAGATTGCCAGCCAGTGTGGTCGCAGCATTGTCGGGCGGTGCGCGCAGAGGATCAGGCAAGAAACTCAGCAAAGTTGACACGCTGCGAATGGTCGTCGAGTACATCAGACATTTGGAAACTTTACTCGATGAAAGTGACCATGCTCTTGGAATCAGCAAAGAAGAAACACTGAAAGGAAGAGTTACGGGGATGGAAACATCATTTTCGTATGAAGACGAAGGCGTTTTCAGCGGCGGTTCTCCTTACTCGGAATCAGTGCCATCTCCAGTCAGCTCGGATTGTTCTTCTGGGGTGTCATCTGGATTTTCTCCTGTCATCAACTACTATCCTCAACAATATCAGGTGCCTGAGCCAGCTACGCATATGGACGAGGAAGATCTTCTGGACGCCATTTCATGGTGGCAACACAAGTAACAGCCGTAAACTTGATTTAGCAAGTAGGTGATTCTAGTCAGTTCTTGTAAATATTGTGAATAGTAAATTAATATAATAATTTATTACGGCTGTGAATACTGTAATTATGAAGACTGTAATTTTTATATTTTGGTTAGTGATTGACATCACGGCATTGTAGACAAAATTGTGTAGAGATTGAATTTAATCAGTTAATATGTGTAAGATAATAAAATAAATAAAATATTTTATAGCAAAAATATATGATTTTCTTTTTTATATCCTTCTCCAAAAGTGGATAAAAATATACTGATTTAAATATATATTCGTTGAATACACAACACACTGAAATTAAATACTCTGTCATTATCACATACCTACAAGTAAATTAAAAATATAAGTAGGTATATTGTATACCTATTTATATTTTTTGAAGGCGTATATATATTATATACGCGTGCATATATTTGGCAAGTACGGTTACTAGAAGCAATAACCTAGATAGAATAGATTAGATAGATAGAATAGATTGTTGGTTATAGTATAACCCTATAAACCAGACCTATTATGGTGCCTGTTACTACAAAAACAGATATAAAATGCTGCTGTCTGTTCCAACAAATTCCAAAGGACTACGTTATGTCATAGACGAGTCTACAGCCCACGATGCAGATAAAAATATGATAAGAATAAAAGAATCGCAGTGATATTGCGTCCAGTCGCTTGATTAAGCCATCGATGCGCAGACGCAGCTCCGGTACATTGTTATACAAGATTAATGGTGTTCTCCCAGATAAGAAGGTGGGAGCTAAATGCATTTACATGTGCGAATAAAAAGACTGATAAAGGGACAAAGAAGTTCGCGACGAATAAAAACGGTATCATTTATGAAAGTACACACAGATCTTGAAAATGATGAGCGCGCTTGATTTATTCTTTACACAGCGTACATAGAGCACATATAGAGTATTACGTAGAGTAGGTATTGTAATGTTTAATAATATATAAGTACTTCTATTTGAAAAACTGTATTTTAAGAAGTTCATAATTTTTTATTTTTAGTTGAAAATAATACTATTTTTACAAATCACCTGCTATGAATTTTAATACTACATAAAGAGTGCCAATTTGAAAACTTTAATTCGTATATTTAATGAAAATAGTTATGGCCAGTGATTTGGTAAAGTATGATTAAGAAGCTCAAATGTAAAACACACAGGACGAGAGTTTAAAATGGTCACATTGGCGCAAAGTAGGCAAGCATCTAGTTTAGCACTAGGCTTTTCTTTTCAGATAAAAACTTGCTGGAGCACTAAACTGCAGTTACGGTGAACCTATATTGTGTAGAACCACGAATCATCATCATTATCATCTCGAGTCGAAATGGCACAAATTAGATTCTTTTCGACCAGTATTTGGCCACTTCCACCGCCCTATCGTTGGCATCATTCAAGTCCTCCAAGGTGTACCTTGGAGGACTTGGAGGAAAGGCAGTTGGGGCAGGTTAAAAGATGAGCCATGGATTGGACGGCTCCACAGTCGCAAAGGCTTTCAGACGAGTACCTCCACCTGACTCGGTTTTCACGGCATCTCCCAACACCAGCCCGGAGTCTGTTTAGGGTCCTCCAGGCTGCCCAAGGGAGATCACCACCCGGTGGGAGCTTCTCGGCTGAACGGAGGTCCGTAGATATCGGAGGATATTTATGTGTCCACAAATCCAACCTGGCCCTGGGGGCCCCTTTGGCCTGTAAGCTGGGCTGCTTAAGGAAGCTTTTACGGCTTTTTAGGCGAGTGGGCGGTGGGACGTGGCCATAGAGCGGGTATCTACTGTCTTCAATCTGCTTCTTTATCTCTACCGAACATGAAATATCGCGTCGGACATTAGGTGGAGCTATACCGCACTGTGAGTAAAGGTGAGACAAGGGTGTGGGCTTCAAGGTACCAGTAATAATGCGGCAGGTGGTGTTCAGGGCTACATCTACCTCTTTAGCATTGGCTGAGTTACTCCACACTGGGCCTGCGTATTCTCCAGCTGAGTAACATAGATCAAGGCTACTTGTTCACAAGGACATGAGGCGACGCACCCCAGTGGCTGCACGTAAGACGACGTAGGATGTTATTCCGTGAGGTGACCTTGGCCTTCAAATTACGACAGTTCTGTTTATATGTCAGTGAGCGGTCCAAGGTCACGCCCAGATATTTAGGTGTAAAATTGTGATTAATTTCTACGCCGTCCCACGAGATGTTTAATTTTCTTCCTGCTTCCTGGTTGCGCAGATGGAAAGCGCAGCATTCTGTTTTAGAGGGGTTTGGGCGTAGTGCATTCGATTTATAGTATGCTGAAAGAGAAAACCACGAATAGAGAACCCCGATTGCGATGAAATAACGGCTGTGTAAAAATATAGTAAACTGCAGTTGTGCTGAATCCATATTGTATTGGAATCACGACTGGGAAGAATCGCGTTTGTGTAATCTCTCTCTGAATAAGCTCTTCATCCTTAAGGCTCGTGTGTCCAACCAGGGGATTTATACGGAATTGCAGATTGAACTTTACGATTATGGAAAACGCAGATAGAAAAGCAGCCTTACTGATTGCAATTAACCTAACGTTAGCAATCGCTTACAGATTTACGTGCGTCGATACAACTTTATTTTTATCATGAGTAAGCGCGGCGATAGCCACGTGAGAAAATTGATAGGGACTAAATGAACACATCCCAAAATAGTGATGATATAGAAGACAACCTTCTACCAGTACTTTCTTTTTTAATCATGTAACATTGACTTTTTAAATAACAGTAATATCTATTTTAAGAAAAGCTATAGGGGCAATGTTTAACGTTATGTACGTCATCGTCAGATTAAGAAAGGTCACAACAAAGGTAAATGTACAAGTATAGCGTAGGGAAAATAAACAGAGCAATGTTATGTTATGTACGGTTTTAGCGATTTAAATAAAAAATAAAATAAAATAAAAATTATTTATTTCATTAACAACGATATGTTTACAATCATGTTGTGAGGACTGCCTAGTAAGCAAATAATGCTTGTGTCAGACAGAACTGCTCTTTCATAGCTTGGCTTGATTTGGCCTACTTAACAACTTTTCTTAAATTAAAGTCGAGGTAAATATTTAGTTAAGTGTGTTTAACTTCTATACTATTCCTATTTTATGACCGCGTACTGCGTGCTTCTCTGCTCATGTATAAAGATTAGTAAAAACCATTACTTTTGCATTTATTTGCTTCCGTTTTGTTGGTTGCCGCAAAAAGTTACATTAAAGTGAATTTGGTTTATTCCGGAAACCATTGAAATCGAATGATTCGATTATTTTTTGTAAAACCAGGTAATCTTACTGCACGGGGCACGTGATACTGGTTGAGTTCGTGATTTTTGGCAAAGTTGAGCGATAAACCAGAGGCGAATTAAATTCTATTGTCATCGATTCAAAGATTTTAACGACGTCAAATAATACATTACTTTATTTTGAGCACATTCAATAAGAAATACAAATTTTATTGATCTCGCGCCCCCTCGTAAATGAGAAGCAATGTAATAATGTTGCAATATTAGATTCGTTTATAAGATTAAACAAAAAATAACATTCACGAACTAAAATTAAGTAGAAATAATAAACCTTCTTCCACATTTTCTAATGAGACATAATAGTTTAATAACACGCAAAATTTTAACGAAGCTTACAATATTTAACACAGCAAAATAAAATATTCGGTCAGCAACCCTGGAATTCCAATTATTGTTTCGAAAGTCCCGGATCAAAGCCAGCGCACTTGTTTATATTTATTTATTGTATTACCAGAGACAAACACCGGTTTATGTATTTAAATACTTATCTTCAAATCTTACTTGTTCGCGATCGTATCGTAACTTTAATCCGTTGTAGTGCGGTCGCCATTGTCTGCCGATTTCGCTCAACTTGCCGCTCAGAAAAAGCATAATACAATAGTTAATTTTAATTCTCAATCATCCATTTTACTCCTTTCAATAGATATCCATTTGTAATGTTTTAATTAATCTCTCACTTTCACTTTGTTGAGTTCGTTGTTGTGGAGATCGTAATGATAATTGCTTTATGAAATTTGTTGTTCTTTGAAGTTATTGTTTAGATACCCATCTCTTTTACCTAACTAGTCTTCTAGATTAGTTTATTATTTAATACTTAGGCGTATTTGATGGATAGCGATTATATATCATAGTAGGTACATATAGGTATTAATTATAACCCAATTTTGATTTTTCCTATGTTTTCTCTATAGGTAACATTTGTAAACGTTAATAACAAATTAGGGTGAGTACCAATAAGTATACCCACTGTAGTAGTGTAGTTACCCGCCACTTTTGAAATGACATCCTACCAACATTTTTCGAGTTTTCAAGATAGGTTTTGAACCTCTGAACAAATCAATATATTTTTTCCTCAGACAGAATATTGTTCACACTACATTTGTCTTCGTACAGTCGGCTGGAGGAGGCAGACAGACATAAATAATTGTCGGATATGGGCTTCCTCTTGAGCTCGCTGGGAACCTGTAATAGATGTGTGGCCAGCGTGTCCCGCCTCGATCAATGGCTTGTTAATATTAAATAAAATATCACTGTGAAAATAAGTATACAGTTTGTCTTCAGCGGACTTTTTATGGCCTGAGATGATGATGATGATGAAATTAATGATGATAGAAGAGTCAGAATTAAATTAAACGTCAGTGCTTTGGAGCAGTTAAATCAATACTATTTAATCCGAATTTCTCTACACTATTTGTTAACATTATAAGTTACTAGCTTTCGCCCGCGGCTTCGCCGGCGTGAATTTCCCATAGGAACAGTGCTTTTTCCCAGGATGAAAGGTACCCTATGTCCTTCTCCGTGCTTCCAGCTATATGTATGCAAAATTTCAGGAAGATTGGTTCAGTAGATAAAGCGTGAAGAGGCAACAAACAAACAAACTCACTTTCGCATTTATAATATTAGTTAGGATTAGGATAGTATATGGAGAACTCGCACAGATTGAGTTTATATCCCTAAGAAAAAATATTTTCGACATATTTTTTAGAACCAGAAGCTAGAGTCCTCAATGAAAGATTATATTTGAGTAAAACATCTGGCGACCAGTAGCATTGTAAGTTATAATTAGGTTCATCGTTTGAAAGAAAGCACTTGACCGCGTGATTTGAAAATATTTAGTTTCAAAGAAATCATCAATCGCTTATGATATTTGATATGTTCAAAGCGCACGTTTGGCGTAAGTTGGGCAATTTCCGAATATAATTACTTCTTGCCTACACAGAAAAATTTATTATAGTTATAAGATATTTAAAAAAATGTAAAAGTACACTTCACTTTTGCGATCCTTCCGTACTTCTGCGATGTGCAATTTGAGAATGATTTCCGCTTGAAATGTATCGAATTGTTCGCCCCAAAATTATAAGTTTTTTTTTAATATTTCCTCTGCTTCTTTCGTTTCTTTATTGCGGTTATTTTGTATCAAGTTTGGGGAATACTCAACTTTTTTCGCCATTGCTCTTGTGAAATTTCATTCATGTACTTCAAAGGTTTTATTGAGCGATGCTTTACCTGTGGTTTTGCTTACACATTCAACTGTACTAAATTGTATAAATATAAGTAATTACTATTAATGCCGAAAAAATTTACTTAGCCAAACCTTCTTTTTGAAGACTTTAATAATTTAAATCTATCTATATACATATATATATAACTTAAAGGTGACTGACTAACTGACATAGTGATCTACCAACGCACAGCCCAAACTACTGGACGGATCGGGCTGAAATTTGGCATGCAGGTAGATGTTATGACGTAAACATCCGCTAAGAAAGGATTAACGTGAGAGAAGCCGCGGGCAAAAGCTAGTTATTTTATAAAGTGATAAATTATGCCAAAAAATTAAAAACAATGTCAATGTAATATGTATAATAATTCACTGAAAATGAAAGAAGATATTGAAGAATTTTGTTATTAAGTTGTAAACTTGTAATACAGTATTTTACAAAAAATCTAGTCAGGTTCCTTAATTTTTTTTATTTTTTAAAGTGAAAAAAGTCAAGACAGTGGCATATTCTTCATAAAGATACACCTATAGGTACTGTGGTACAAATGTGATTTAGTTAGAACACCGCTGAGCCCAGCGTGATCAAGTCGATAAGTTACAATAGAAATCTATAGATTACTATGTAACTTTGACAGTCAATCGATGTACTGGGTAATAAAACGTACTAGTAGTTTGTTCTGTTATGTTTGAGCTCTCTATTTATGCGCAATGATGTTGTTCAGACTGAATTTATGGTGTGGTTTTTATTTAAGATCTTTAAAGTATCAATAGTAAATGTGTTAGTATAAGTTGTATTTGAAAATAGCCCAATAATAAAATGACCATTCACTCTAAAATTTATTGGTACTAATTTCGGTGTCTATTATACTAAAATAGTACTTAATACAAATCTATAAGACAAATTGTACTAATTGTACTAAAAAAGTATTTAATTTGCTAGATGATATTTTTTTGTAATCTTGTTTTCAGTTTATCTAGGATAATAATTGTGATGATTTCCAGAATTTACTCGAAAATAACGAAAATTTGACAACCTGAAAATATATTTTACAATCAAAAACATTTGTTGTCAGTCAAGTTTCTGATTTCACATTAAAATGCACCTTGCTCCTTCACTTGTTCACAAAAAATTAATATCACGACAGGTTAAAGGAGTGATCCTTAAAAACTGTCGGCGTGAAACTCATAAAGGGGATTATAGGTTAGGCTGCTTAATGCTCTAGGATTCAATTAGGGGGAATAATCTTAATTGGGGAATATCCTGTTGTGACAGGAGACTGTCAGATTGGCTTCCGATGGTGATGACAGCGATCTACTGTAATGGCTGTTTATGAGAAGGTAAATTGAATTTGGGCAATTTATTGAACGTCAAATAGATGTTATTAAATTATAGTTTGGAATGGGTCAAATAACGTTTTTCTTTTTATTAGAAGTAGGCATAAAACAAGTTGTGACTTACATAGAGTTTCATGTGAATTAGTGCAACTATACGGAGATATGTAGTTCTAGCACAGAATTAATATAAGTACTACGTACAGAAAGGAAGCTCCCTGCCCCTCCCGCAATATGGCGTACCCCTGCGTACCTCGCACTTCTCCCCCGTTGGTTTGCGGATTGGGAGGCTATGACTATGAAAACGCACACATTGACATGTTCACGGATGTACAGTTTCATTTGTAGTAGTAGTAGGTATATATGACGCTCCTTTTCTATGAATTGCCCTCCCTGTGTTTCTAGTTAAGATGTTTTTTATAAACTATCACTAAATTGTTAAAAACGAATGTGAAAATGAACGTTAATCAAAATATATTGCTGGTGTATTATCTGTATACCGCTTGCTACCTCACTTGGCACACAGACATGGAAAATAATGCATATCTTAAGAGTCAAGTGCAGGAGATAGCCTATCTGCGACGCACTGACGACGCGGCCACGCGTGTCTCTACATTCAAATATGCGGGCATACCATCTTTACTTCAACTCAAACTTTATTTATAAAACAGTAAGGCTTTAAATACAATGAGGCTGATATTAAGTGTAGCTTATTATGGCAAAGTTATTGTTGATGGTATTTAGAACGTGACTGAGTACTGAAATAAGAATGTTCTGGCATTAGCTAATGATTAAAAAATAAAATAATTTACAGGTATATTGTAAGAAACTTAAACAGCATCAAATTGAACTAGCTTTTCTTCGAAAAGCTCAACAAAGGCTCATGCCACCTGTCTTGCTATTATTTTACTATATATAACCTTTCAAATAGATTTTAGTTTATCCTTTCACACAGTATTTTAATACAAAATGTAAAATATTTTTATATTACAAATGTGCATTGTCACGTATGCACTATGCATTAAAAACCCACACTGCGGAAAGTAAGGTTCCCACGAAGTGCGAAACTTCCGCATCAGGTGTCCGAAAGGGTTCATAAATATCTCAAAGGCTCCCATTATTATTGTTATTCTGATTGACAATCCCTCTCGAGTCTCGGCCTTTTTTCTGCCGATATAAAACTAATATTGGAAGGTCCCATCCTCTTCCGCCAGTTTTTTGCCCATCATTGCATTTCGGAAAAAAGTGCCTTTAATTGAAATGCTTTTAGTGCTTTATTTGTATTGTTTTTGTTTATTCGTTTCTAAAGATTAATAGAATTGTGATTAAGTTTGAAATAAGATAAATAGCAATTAATTTTTCGTCTTTTATTCATGTTGTATGTTGAAATAGTCTGAGTAGCGCATGTTTAATGTAATCAAGTAAGTAAAACGACGAATAGACCAGAAATCGTAGCATTAACATAGTGTTATCTAATTTTATACATTTTATTTTCTGTAGATACATTTTAGTGTGACTGGGAATCGCTGGATAAGCATATCAGAATGTTATACCACCCAAAGGCGAGAATGGAATTTTATTTAATTATATTATCTAATTAGATACAGCATACACAATAATGCTTGCATCTAAATTTATTCCATTATGGTAACTGCTCCCATTACAGTCAGCTAAATGAAGTTTAAAGCCTATGAAATAAAGTTTATTTTTAATTGTTTTTAAGCTAAATTCGTTGTATTTGTTCGATATAAGAAGTGTCGCTCTAGTGATGAATGGGGAGGCGTTGATTTAAGAGGGTAAGATTTGAATGAAAAACCAGATATTGTGTATCTTGTTGGTTGTAATAAAACTATAAAAGTAAAGCGAGCATGCTCTCATCTAGAACTGTAATGAACAAAGAGTTGGCTTGCTGGTATAAATTGTACCGGCAAAAAACTGATCATGAGATACGGGAGCTGATGGAAGGGAGGTGCGAAAACGATCGGTATTAAGATCAAATCTTTACATGTAAGACAAATCGCTCTCGACTTTGTCAACCCTTGGGTGCTCAAAGACTTCACCCGCTTCATTCATCCATTTTTTAGCCGAAGAGTTACAATTAACAATGACAGCGGTCAGGTTGCGTATAAAAAGTTACAAGAATTTTTACAAAATTTAGACCTTTTTTAATCCGATGTGAATGGTCCAGTTTGGGGTTTTATTGCGTTTGTATTTTGTTCATATCTATATTTTATGAGTGGTGCTCGAAAAGTTAAGGAGTCAAGGTTTACATCGGTGCCCTTTGTATTTCATGTGGGTGATCCCAATTGACAAAAGTGTTAACATATACAGCCATAAAATATTTTGACTTCTCTTTTAGTAGACGTATGAGGACAGGTGAATTTTTAGTGTCTAAATCAAATAAATATCGACTGACTTTTTTATAGTTAATGCCTTTGGTAGATGAAAAGATTTGTACAAATCAAAAACCTGAAAATTTTTTGTTCTTAACCAATTCATTGTGGTTACTTGATCACAAACATAACATGTTTTATTATTATTATTTTTTTTAAATTATATTTTCTGTTTCATGAGTTTCTTTCGGCATTTCTTCTCAGCAGTGGTCGTTCCGAAATGCTAGTAGTTTGTAGCTTTGAGACATAATATATTATGATTAAATAATTAGTTATCGACGTGAAAAAAAGACCTTTGAAGGCCAAGTTTCAATAAAAAATTTTGACTTTGACTTTGACCTGTATTTTCATAAGGCTAACTAAAGATATTAATTTAAAAAAATGAAGGAAAGTTTCAAGAATTTTTATTTGTTAGCTTATTGAATTTTCTTGACTATGAATTGGCCTACCCCAAAACAAGAAGATTAAATAATAAAAACTCTCTTAACCCTTGAGTGGTTTAATTACAAGTTGTCTTAAGAAAGGGTTATTTAAAACTATTAGAATATTTCAAGCCTAAAGATTGTAGATTTCTGCTTCATCCCTTTCCCTGACACGTAGCAACCACTAATTTTGTTAAAATGATGATTGCTAGTTCCACACTTACCTCTCTATATTTAATTACAAAAATGGGCATTCACTAAATTTGTATTTCTTTTTTATTTTAAATCAATTTTGAAGATCATCAGTTTACTAGAAGCAATGTCCAACGAACAAATATCAATAGTATCGATGAATAGATAGCTGTCAAAAGTTATATTTATTTTCTTTAGAAATTCACAGAATCGTGCGAATCCCGTATCGAGATGTTTGCGGGCGCGCATTATGCGCCGATGCGTCTGCGCACAAAGCGCAACCCTTTGGCGACACAATGCGGCACTAATCTAGATCATGTGAGCTATTGTGTACTATTGTTGTGTCCCCGATCCCCGAACGTCCCGGACTTGGGAAAGAGCTGCGAATCTGGATATCTCACTCGATGTCAATTTATAAGAAATTACCTCACCGTGGGGGCCAGGTAGCGGCTCCCACGGACGTACATGAACAATACAAAAACTACGCACTCAAAAATTTTACTTGCTTTACAAACAGGAAATGAAAAATATTATTTTGCCGCTTCCTATTCGCTACTTTGTGTGGACTTTACAGCGTTTGTATAATAAAATTTCGAAAAACGGCTCCCGATTTTTTTTTCTTGCTGCTTTCACCGATTTTTAATGACAGCTTGTGAGGTAGCATCGTGGAAAAAGCTCAGTGGTTAGGGTGGCTCGCTCAGTCATTAGCTGTACGCAATAATTTTGTTCAAATTATGTAAAAGTATTGAAGCGCCTCATGTATGTTTAACTGCTTATTACTATGTATCTGCTGGCTTGGACTAACGGTGAGATGTATTTGGTTCAGCGGACAATTGTCTCGCTGGATTTTAACCTCCGGTGGAAAAAGAGAGTTTAGTATTTTAAAATATTTTTTTTTTATTTCGTCATGATACGGACGGACTTTCTGGTTGTTACACT
Organism: Ephestia elutella; assembly: GCA_018467065.1. Taxonomy (NCBI): domain Eukaryota; kingdom Metazoa; phylum Arthropoda; class Insecta; order Lepidoptera; family Pyralidae; genus Ephestia; species Ephestia elutella. The sequence goes on along the minus strand of CM031576.1, from coordinate 13,947,249 downwards.
TTCGAATATCATATAAGAATAAAACAAACATTTAGTAATTCAGTAATAATTTTGATTGTAGGATTTTATAGGGTAGTAACCTACAAGGAATCGATTAAATATTTTACAGTCGTTGTATAATTGCAAATGTAATTTCGGGGTCGTTTTATTTTGAACGATAAAATATTCGTGTCCAGGCTTGTACCAATTTGCTGGGCTTGTCGGCGTGTGCCCAAGGGACATCTCCTGGTGTCATACTTCGTCGGCCACCGAGCCCACGACCCACCACTTAATTGGCGGGAATAATTTAAAATCGTACTCGTAACTACTGGCTTTTATAACAGTAAATTGCAATAAATGATGGGGCAGTTTATGAAATCATTTCACTTCCTATGTTTTCGTATTTACGAGTTCGTGTCGCATTTTGTAAACTGCGTATGATTACTTTAAACGTTCATATGTGGTCGTTTGTAATCTGAATTTGTCGTCCAAGGAGACTAAAAAATGTTTTGGGTGTAGCAATAACGCGTCGACATTTTTACATTTTGAAGTAGGTAACTTGAAAGCAGAAAGTTTTTTATATAGCGCCACTGAGCATTAAGAAAATAATTTTGAAAACTCCACCAAAAAAAAAAAAAAAATTACGCGGGCGAAGCCGATGGCAAATAGTAATATTTGCCCTCGGCTTAAGGAGGAAACATTTTAAATAATTAAAGGAGATGTTCTCACATTTACTTGCTACATTATTTCTTTCACCAATTTATCAGTACCCGTTGATGTCTTTTACTTCAACGATCGACTCTGAACGGGCGATCGTATCATGCATCATTCATGCGCTAAGAAAAACTTTCATTGTAAGCGAGGTTTAACACCTCGCGCATAAAGGATTGAATGGCTGCGTCTGCGCAGAGTCGTACAATCCGAGATCGTGTTTAGATTACTCCTTATCACGGATCTACAATTGTTTGTACAAACATTTGGCCTCACGCCTCCGTTGTAGCTCAAGTGTTTTGACAGCCAGCTATTTCTTTACAATTATTTTATTTGTGTCAGTTTTATCGATTCTTGGGTTGTTCTTAAATCTGTACTACCTGTTGCTAGGGCCTCCGCTATTTTGGATAATTTTACGTAGAGATCGTTTAATCTAAAACTAAACGCCCCTCTTTTGTAAACCATACTTTGACAAAATTTTAACTTTTTACTTTGGCGGTGTAGCGTTCAGTTTTAGATTACGTACACGTAGTAAACGGCAGTTTCAAAGTTAATATTTGTATTTTATCAATTTTAGTTTTAATTAAGTTTGTATAGGTAGTAAAATCTTGGATTCAACAAAAATCCGTAATCACCGTGTTCTGTCGTGGTCATGTATTTTAACTTTAGGTTAACGTGTTAAGATTATAAAACTGATGTTTATCTGAGGCATAGAGACAAATTGCTTCCAAGTTGACTAGTCCGGACATCGCTGGTTGTCTACGTCCTTCTGATTTATTTTTAAGATGTCTCTCTTAATTGGGTTCATGAGGCCCCGAACAAAATATATTGGTTTTTAATACACTTACAGATCCATACATCATGGGGCATGGTCATATCTTTATAGCTGTTAACTTATGATCAAGATCGCGTTAGTCATGTCGTAAGGCTGTTTATTCGGTTAAATAAATTTATTTATATAAACAAACCTGTACTTTTGAATTTAAAGTTGTGTTTTTTTACCACTTGTTCATTCTTTTTCTGTTAAACCATTTCCAAAAATTAAATTAAATCGTAACCAATTTATAAAAACTAATTTACTGAATACATCTTCCTGAAATTTTACATACATATAGATAACAGTACTGAGAAGAACAAAGGATACTTTTTCGATCCCCGGTCGGGTCAAGATGGAAAATGATCTTTTTCAGATTGGCCTAGGTCTTGGATGTTTATCTATATAATATATAGATAAACATCCAAGACCTAGGCCAATATGAAAAAGATTTAATTTAATTTTTGGAAATGGTTTAACAGAAAAAGAATGAACAAGTGGTAAAAAAACACAACTTTAAACTTAACTAACTTAAACTTAACTTTTAACTTTAACTTTTTATATGAAAAAGATCATTTTCCATCTTGACCCGACCGGGGAACGAAAAAGTATCCTTTGTTCTTCTCAGTACTGTTAAATATATTTGTTACTAGCTTTTGCCCGCGGCTTCGCCCGCGTGAATTTCCCACGGGAACAGTGCTTTTTCCCGGGATAAAAAGTAGCCTATGTGCTATTCCAGGTCATTATCTACCTCTGTACCATTCATCGAAATCCGTCCAGTAGATTTTGCGTGATTGAGTAACAAACATCCTCACAAACTCACAAATTCACAAACTCACAAATTCACAAACTCACAAACTCACATCCAAACTTTCGCATTTATAATATTAGTATGGATAAAATATAGTATCGTTGAGTTACATCCCATAACACAAGTCTCGAACTTACTTTGGGGCTAACTCAATCTGTGTGATTTGTCCCTATATATTTATTTATATATCTTATATCTATATAACTCAAAGGTGACTGACTGACTGACATAGTGATCTATCAACGCACAGCCCAAACCATTGGACGGATCGGTTTGAAATTTGGCATGCAGGTAGATGTTATGACGTCGATACCTACGCTTAGAAAGCCAAAAAGTAAATACAAATCGAATAGTAAGGGTTATCAATCTAATTATACCTATTTATGTTTCTGACATGATATATAATTTTGGTATACATATATTGCTGTCCAGCCTTAGGTATATGAATGAAGGTAGGTATATAAATAATTTATGAAAAAAATCAGCATCAAACACAGCCGAAGTGGCGCAAGCACAACGTAATTTTTTCTCGTTTCACACGGGGCATAAGGCACAAGTAAATCTGCGCATGGCCTAGGGGTTGGACGCTTCCTTTTTACTTCATCTTTGTTACGCTTGCCAGTGAATTTATTTCTTATTCGCGCGTTGAGTTGCTCTTCCTGGGCGGTTGGCGGTAGCCGCTGGCGGTGCCCGGGACATAGCGGTGTGGAGAATGTAAAGATACAGGAAAACATAACTTTAATGTCCATAAAAAAACTGAATAAAAGTTATATCTTACAAATACGGAGCAAAAGTGGATTTATTGCTCAGCAATCTATTACAGCTAATCTTAGGTTATATATTATACTAAGTATAGGGTGAAGCCATGGATAACTTTTTTGTCTATACTAAAAATCCCATGTAAAACATGTCGCATTTGTATGCGACATGTTTTACATGGGATTTTTCTAAGTGCGTTAATGGGTATCATGATACTCCACTTCTATATACCTATGATGATTTTTTGCTCTGAATCGTTTGTAAAATTTACATAAATTGTGTGTATAAAGTTACCTTTTTTTTTTTTTTATTTATTTATTTAACAATAAAAAACAACATTACATATTTACAGTACACTATAAACTTAAATTAAGTTTTTCTCGGCACTGGGTATTCATCTTCTAACATTCAAATAATATATATCTATAAAAACACACATATATCTTTAAAAGTCGCAAGTATAATATATAGTAAGTAAAAAGTTATACCTAAAAGGAAATTTTAAATATTCACTTTAAAAGTTTTTGTACAAAAAAAAATATATATATTATGATTGAATAATTAGTTATGGACGTGAAAAAGAGCCTTCTTTGAAGGCCAAGTTTCAATAAAAAAATTTGACTTTGACTTTACACATGGATATTTATAAGAAACTTAAAATTAATAGGATAGAAAGTACAAAGGTGATAGAAAGTACAAATATTTATTAACTACTTAATTTATTATTAAAACCTGTTTAGCAAAGGTATAAATAACTTACTTTTGCCATAGGTAATTATCAAAAAACGTCATACAAACAAATCAAACAATCTCCACGTCTGTATGTACTTCATTGTTGGCAGCAAGGGGCATTCGTTAATCCGCGGATTGCCGTGAATTCCGCGCTTCGGTGCGCCCGCGCAGCGTCAAGGATAAATCGTATGTGTTTTCTGATTTATACGGTTTATATCGCAATGATTGCTTTGATTAAATGTGTGCCAATTTTCTCACCTCTTTCATTTGTCTTATTATTAATGCAACTGTATAAATTAAGCAGTAATGTTTTTTTTAAATAATAATATGCTTACTAAGTTATTCTTTTAGCCCCTAAAGGTCATCCACCCATAGATCTCCAAGTTAAGGCAATGATAGATTAAAATTAACAAATTTACTGCTACAGTTAGTTATTTACTTTAAGTTGTAAGATTTTATTTTACTTCATATACTTACTACCTTTTATACCCTTATATAAGAGCAATGAGTTTCTTCACCATAAAGTAGATGTGGATCTCATCTTTAAGAAATAAAAACATTCAGTAGGTACTATAGGTCAATCATTGATCTCCGTAGATCGAACCGTGGGAGATTCACTCGCCTTGAATGTATCCGTTCGAGTTGAACCGCATGCGTAGGCCGCAAGCCTATCTTTACACCCCCGGCAAAAAGATAGGGTGTCATATAAGACGATATTTTTTTAATACAATGCCAATTTTATTCTCTTTCATAAAAAAAACAAAATTATCATTGAAAAGAAATATAAGTTTTCTATAAAATTAGAATTGAATAAAAAATCGCTAAAATTGAATGATTGATTGATAACATATTCATTTCTTTGGCGGTCTGGACAAAAAATGGACTCAATATAGCACGATAAAAAAATCTAACATAACCTAATTAGATGCAAATCTGATGTGAACACTAACAAGCGCCGCTTAGATCTGAATTTTTCGGTTATAAATCATAACAAAAGATATGATCACTACGATACTATCTATACCGAAGGATTTCATAAGGCACAGTCATATTTGTGCGATAAAATGTAGCTATTTGTACTTGGTTGTCCATGGGCAGCGGTGATTACTTACCATCAGGTGACCCGCTTGCTCGTTTGCCGCCCTGTTATAAAAAAAAATACCTAGGTAGTTCAGTTTTTTAAATATTTTTTTTTACGTAGTTATTGTTTGTTTCTCTTAGTTTTGCTTACTCTACTGTATCTGCGAATAAAATAAATTAGAAGGTTATAGATAATGTTTAACATTGTAATTATAATATTTAAGTAAAATATTATTTGTTGTACCCTAGATTAATTTTACTAGCCCGCGTAGATCTTATAAATCTATAGTAATACATACATACATACCAACTTGTACCATACTTATGCATCATTCTAAATTAATTTAGGTAATTCTTTAATATGATATCTACACTGGCCACTAACAATATCAGATAATTTAAAAAAAAACTTTAAAAATAATATAACGTGATTGATTTTTTCGCATATTTGTTTGCCACAGGTATGAATGAGGCTTAACTTGCCTAAAAATATTCTACTGTCGAACAAAACAGTGGCCCTCCGCTTGCCCTCAGGCTTCTGGTGTTTATACGTATTAATTTCTTTCTTTTGCCTTTCTATAATTACCCTAATATTTCAAAAGTTATTGCCCGCCGTGATATAGTGTTCGAGTTGGAACAATACCGATTTAATTTAGGGAAGTGTTCAACATATTTCAAAAACGACAAAGGTATTCAGTCAAGAGCTTGTTAAATTTCCAATATCTTACTCTTTTCGTAAACTTATTTCATGTGTGCTTATTGTAAAATAAATCTTAAAAGTTTATGACTTTTATGATTAAGTACTTATCTTATGGAAATAACAGTGATTTTTTTTAATGTCCATGTTAACTACTTGTACTTAAAATAGGAAGCGTTATTATTCGCTGATCCTAAATATTTTTTGTTAAGCTCTGATAAAGCAAAAACAACTTATTTTTCATTTGAGTGAGTTATCGACATAAGTAACCTGTTAACGTTAATTTTATAACAAAAACTAAGAAAAACCAAAATGTAGAACTTGATAAAAAAAATAATCGTAATTACCGATACCAAAAATTTCGTTATAAATACACTGTGAAACAGCATCATAATTCAGACATAATTGCCAGGTCGAGACGTCTACATCGAAGGTGATATATGTGAGTTACTGTGGTGTTACTGCCAGTAGTTCCCACGGCAGTATGTGTCAGTTACAGCTTTTGTCTTGGCGATTGATGTTAACAACAACCGGTGTGATTATTTTATAAAATCAAATGAAAATATACTCTTCATATATGTCACAGTTCTTGGGTTGAATGGCGGTGAAAATTCCTAACCCACGGCATAAGATACAAAATACAAAAAAAACGAATAAAGTAATTTGTTAAATTAAAGAAAATGAAATGCCACAAATGAATAGCCACAAATGAATGTACGTCACGCAAATACTACCTTTTTGAGATTTATTACTCATTGCAATACTATTTCAGGAGAGATATTTTAAATAGGTATAATAAGAAAAATGAATTACAAAGGTAGAAATGATCGCGTTTATCATCTTTAGCATCGCGTGCCTCGTTCTTACAATGTCATTTTCGCTAAATAATTTATTAACGTCACATAAATCGCCACCAACTACTACAATTAACTAATAAGATTTATGCCCAATTGATTGTCTAAAAAAGGTCATGAAATGGAGTGGGTGGTCTTGTCGAGAAATAATATATTTCTAGAAACCATTAATTAAAAGAAAACGATAGGATTTTTTGCACATTATTAGACGTGTCCTAAGGCTGCGTCTGAGCGATAACCGCGTCGGGACTGTTATCAAAGAGCTCTTTTTAGATTTGGCGCCAAACAGATTAAGATATCTGTGTCAGTCACTTCCAATACTTCCATTGTTTCATATTATGCCTGTCACGCTGTGTTTATATTGTGAAAATATGTCGTAAGTACTTTTATTTTTATTAAAATTATACATGAAAATAATCTTCAGAATGTGTGCTAAAAGATTTCATACAGATAAAATGTATTTCGTTAGGTTTTACGATTATTTGCATTTTGAAAATGTTGTTTTGAAATCATTATGAGTATGGCTTATTTTCCGTTTTGCCGATTAAATCTTTTTAGCACTATTATGTTCTAATCTTGTCATAATATCCCCTTAATGTGTTAATTAAAAAAATAACTTTTCAACCTTATACGCCTTATCAGCCACTTAACTGAACGACCTATATTTTATCACAGTTTTTACACTTTGGGAGCGTTAAATTAAAGCGATGAGATTTCTTTAATATTTGATGATATCATTTTGGACGAATGACTGAAATTTGTTTTTTTTTTTTTTTAATATTTGTAGGTTAATTTAAACAATACTTATCAATTTAATTTACCTATTTACATAATTTAAATAATATGTTTATTTGAAACCCTATTTGAAGTAATGCGGTCTATTAATATATGGAATGCACAATTTTATTTCACAAATGAAGGAGTAACCTAGAATGTGGAATGAAGTTGTAATCAATAGCAACACGAGAAATTCATTAGATCGCTTACCACAAGCGATAAGGGGAGATAAGTAACGAGCGAATTCTTCGGCGGGTTGCGGCAAAAAGTTGAGAAATGCTGGGAAAAGGAGAGTGGACGTGACGTCTCAATGAGTGCAATTTTATCAGAAAGCCCTGTTCGAAACAGATAAACTGATAATGTAATGGTGTTCTCTCTATAGATAAAAGTAGCAACGACATTGCCCCGTTGTTGGCTAGCTAGTCTGACCATAGAGAACGACTAGCTTGTGCATTTATAGTTTGGTAGATTTTCTTCAACAGTTAAGTTGTTTTATTACTGAGTTATAGATTTTAGAATATAAAGGTAGGTACAATAAAAGAACTGTGTTTGCACTGTGAAACTTTTTTTTTATAATAAAACTGTAAATCAAGTTAATCCCTCCAGAAATATCGAAAGTTTCCAATGCCTATTACATTTTACAGTGTAATAAAGATATTTCATTAATACACAATATTTATACGTTTGCATTGATGTGTCTCCCGACTCTAGTATAAGATTTATGTGCGGGTACAAAATCTTTTATGGGGGGATGGCTCGTTAACACCGGTGTAAACGTCGCCTTATAAAATATATAAATATTCAGACGGGCCAGTTTGTTTACTTTACGTTCGCTTCATTGTCATTCAAATGCTGACGAATTAATAGGAAAGTATACAAGAGGCGGCAAAGAACTTTATTATCAAATATTTTGGTACGCATTGGATCGGAATTTATTGAAATTTGGGAGTATAAATTCAAATTAATGGAAATTTAAAAATAATTGACGTAAACTGAATTCTAGCAAGCATGAAAATTATGTACTGTATATATATATATATCATCTATGGGTTATCATTTTATTTTAATGATAACCCATAGATGATATATACCTAATGAATTGATGATACGTTTATGATGATGATGATGAAATAAGTAGTACCTTTGTACTTAGTTTTACTAAATTTTATGTTTCCTATCTATGTATTTGTTGTATACAAAAATTAATAAATAAATAAAATATATGCTTCAAGAAAATAATTCTAAAAATCAATTAGTGGACTATCAGATGGACGCGTATAGAGAGCCTTAGAGGGTTCCATATAGAAGGACTACGAAAGCGTACAAAAATACTACCTACCTTCTACTTTGTACTTTACAACGACTAACTAGTACAATTGTTCAAAAAATTAACAGTAATTTTGAAAATTTGGAAAAATTGTAACAATTTACAGAACTTATGAATGAAAAGTGCATAACTCGATATCACCTTGAGTTGTAACAATCACAATCCTTCCTATACCTGGCGGCGCATGCGACACATATTGTGCAATTTTCAGGTGTCGGGTTGCACAAAAGAAAAGGGTAATGGAATAGAAAGTTTTTGCGCAAACACTCTATTTGGCCGGTCGACGGTTGTCTACGACCATATGTGAAGATGCACCTTGATGATTCAATGTTGGCACGAGTGTAGTAATCCTTTTTTTTATTGTCCACTAGCTTTTACCCGCGACTTCGGCCGCGTTTATTTCCTACGGAACAGTGCTTTCTCCCGGGATGAAAAGTAGCCTATGTCCTTTTCAGTACTTCAAACTATGCGTATGTGAAATTTCAGGAAGATTGGTTCAGTAGATAAAGCGTGAAGTGGTAACAAATAAATATATAAACAAACAAACATACTTACTTTCGCCTTTATAATATTAGTTAGGATTAGGATTGTTAAGTAGAGCTATATACTCAGTTTTTTGTGTTATGTGATTTTTCTATTACCTAGGTAATAGTTTTGTAAGTGGTATAAAACAATTGTTTACTAGATAAGTACAATAATATAGTTTATTTTAACTAGGTCATTTGCAAGGCCTTATTTTACTACATAGCAAAGCAAATAATTATAGTTATGTAGTCGACAAAGTAAATGTTGAATTTACTTTGGTGACTTCAACCTTAACCAGCGATAAACGCTTCTTTTGTAAATAAATTCCTATAATGATATCGATACAAAGTAGAATGCACTGAGTTTATATGAAGTTTTTCAATTATAATTAAGACTTTATTATATTTTAACATTATTGCTTTTTTATTGAATCGGTCATGTTTGTTTGGAATTGCCGAAAAGGTCCGAAATAATGTTTATTGCGAAAACTCATTTTTGATGGGCAGTAAAACAAAATATGATAAGTTTAATTGTCTCGTGCTACTTTTGCACTCATTCTCTGTATATCGAGCCGGATGTAAAAAAAGTTCTTGTGAAGTCCCCTAGTACAGTCATGCCAAAATAAAATTTATTTGGGAATGAATAAAAGAGATTAATTTTTTGAGATTCATTTCTTACAAATGTCCATTTGCTACTAACATTGCATTTACTTGTTTTATTACCTTGCACTTCTAAAATTTGTCTTAAATATATTTATAGAATCTTCCTATTAATCTGAATTACAGAATTAATATATTTTTCTCGAATTCAATTTCAATTGGTGTCATATGTGTGAATATACTTGCTGACCATGTTATGGCTTATTTCAGACAACTCTAATTTACTACTGGCCCCTAAATATACCTCTGTAAAATTAAAATTATACCCTGTCCAAAAATATTCAATTGATGAAAGTTTGTTTGTTTGTAGTATCTTTATTGTACTAAGGATACATAGATGAAAGTTAATAAAAAAGTAAATACACAATGTCGGACTTATCCCATAAAGGGATCTCCTTCAGTCAACCAGCGATAGATTGATTGATATTTACTCAATAAAAGGGTGGAATAAAAGTTCGTGACATAATGCGTGTGAGTGTACTCGCTGACAGTTCTGTGGCTTGTGCCAGTCAAAGCCGCCACCTGAGCGACCGGCGGGACACCTTGCTGCCAATCCAAACATCTGCCTGTAACTACGTCCACTTTGTGACCAGAATTCTGCGCCAGCGCCGCGACATCGACATGATTAAGATGTTCAGATAAAATGTAGCTAACTGTACGCCGATTAATAAGTTTGGAATTTTATTTATGTGCACATCGGCTTTGGAACTCTTGATCAAGACGCGAGATTCAGGGTTGATAAAAATATTGTAATTGGTTACTAATTTTGTAAAAGGAATTGGCCAGCGACATTATTGCGTAATATGTTGTTTTTATTAGAAATAATTACGTACTTTACTATGAAAAATCATAAAGATATTACCTATTTTTTATGAATATACCTCTTCAGATTTGTTTAACTTTCTATAAATTGTATAAATGTTGAAATTACTTACCGGGCATGAAAAATGAAAAGAAAATTTAATGAAAAGATCAACGATAGCTTTTTTATATAGATTGTTATATTGAACCAAAATAGGCAAGTGTCTGGTTGTTAAGTTAACTAGTTTCAAGTAAATATTCATGATTCAATTACGATTAAGTGGAAACAAGTACAAGCAAGATATGAAAGAAAAATTAAATTTACTACAACTTTTTATGTCAATCAGCTAAATAAAATAAAAACTTATACATATTCTGCTATTAAAATATTTTCTTTTTTAAAATGTATGTATCGATTATTTCTTATTCTTGTTCTTTGCCTTTTCCCACATTAGGTGGGGTCGGCTATTCTAGTTCTTTGGCACCAAGACATTCTACTAACGGTTGTCGGGTCGGGTAAATTTTCTTTTTGGGTAAGCTTCCTCATACTGGTCCACTACGTCGACAAGGGGCCGCCTATTGTACATATTTTACCTATTATAAGTCTCAATTTGTATCCTTTACGTGTTTGGTGCAATAAAGCATTTTTACTTACTTACAAGGGGCATCCTGGACCTCTTTTATTCTCTGGAAGAGATAGAGCTTTCTTGAAGACATTATGTCTCTACGCATTATGTAGCCATACCACCTTACGGCCTTTAGTCAATTTTTCGATTTGTATCGATTATTTATTTTAATTTTTTTTTATTTGTAAATAAATTTTGGAAATTCCACCCCTGAGGGGGTAAAATGGGTGATAAACGAAATTTACACATGCTAAGTCGAGGACAAAACTTGTAAAAGACATTCAATTCATTTTCATTCAATTTCCTTTCACTTCTTATTTAACTTTTAGTTTTATAAATAAGTGTAAACAGAAAAAAATAAGACCACCAAGCATCTCTTACTTGTTACATTACAAGAATCAATTTCACATTACAATGCATTTTTCGCAAAAATGACATGTTTTGCAAACACCCATAGATTAAAGATACGGAATGAGTACAATTTGTCTACTGAAGCTGCAGATTTGATCTTATCTGTGGTATTGTGGTCGTGGTCGGGTTTCACAGATAATATCTACGCACCGACACCTTTCTTTTTAAATGCAATTGTTGTTTTCGTTTGCTTGCTCCTGAATACATCAACTATTTTTTGAGTAGAAAGCAACTGATCGTTTTGATATAGGTATTAAAGAAAATATATCATTTCTCACACATACATACTGACTGTGATGACTCAAAGAAAGAAAGCAAGCTTTTTTGTTAATGAAGTTCGCCTGTTCTGTTTTATTTCTGAATAACATCTGATTTATAAATAGGCGTTTAATTCGTTTCTGGTGTTGTTTTACATAATTGATGAATATTTCTTTCCGTGGGAATTTTGTTCAAATTAAATCACGAAACTCGTTCGAATTTCAATCGGGTCGATACTAGACAAATGACCATCGGACCGCTGTCAAAAGTTATACATATTTATTTTCTTTAGAAATTCACAGAATCGTGCGAATCCCGTATCGAGATGTTTGCGGGCGCGCATTATGCGCCGATGCGTCTGCGCACAAAGCACAACCCTTTGGCGACACAATGCGGCACTAATCTAGATCATTGCTTTGTGCGTCGCGGCAGACAATACCGCATTTCTGAATATCTCACTCGATGTCGATTTGAAAGAAATTACTGTACTCTCAGGTAAATTTATTGATGGAATATGCCGATCATGGAAACTGGAGATACGACATGACAATGCTTTTCACGAGAAACAAACAATATATAGTTTTTTTTCTGTAGTTGTAGAAGAAAATATCATAATTAACATTAATATGTCAAATACAGAAATACATAGCACATTGCGTTACACTACACGCTCGTAGACATGAAATTCTAACGTTCGTAGAGCTCTAAGATTTCTCGTAGACATCTACGACTGGTAGATGTTTGTGTAGTCTAGTGATGTCAGACGTCTACAGTACAGATATACGATGAATTTGCAATGGATTGTTATTTACAGAAGAACCGTAGGTATTATGTACAATTGTACAATGTTCTTTAAGTATTTTATAAAATCATGCGTTGTTACAAATTTCCTACAAGTTCATCTATAATTTCAGTGTAAAAAATCAATTTATTGGTGTTAATCGGTCGGAGATACCTTTTTTTTATTAACATTATACTGTCATATATTAAAAAAAAAATCATGTACAGTGGGCCACATGGAAAAGTTTAACACTTTTTTTTATAGTGGATTGTATTTCAGGTGTTATACTTTTGTATGTGGTTCATTGTACTTATCGATAACATTTGACCAAAAATGCTTTAGTAGCCCTAAATTCCTATCGATAGCGAAGACAATCGTTACCCTAAACATGCTTATTTATAATCGTTGCATCTCGCCGTGGGCGCAGGCGCGCGGCGTCCGATCCTTTGACTCCGGCCATACATCACGGCCGCTAAGTAGACAGTATATCAAACTATATACAGTATTTCATACTATATTCAGAGTAATTAGGCCGTTGGCGACGGACCTCCGATTTATTAGGAGGGCGTTAATGCGCCCGACAGCCGTGATGCCGGCTTTTGTTCTCTGCCCGAATTCAATTCAATTTAGAATGGTTAGTAGAGTGCTACAGAGCTGAGAATATTTAGAATTTACAGAATAATAATATGAGATCTCTTCAGCAACATTCATTTCCTAACTAGTTTAACTAAGATTACAAATCAGCTATGTTTTGTTACGTATTATTTATATATTTATTTATATCAGACACCATTATAAAATTAAATTACAAACTACGCACAATTTACCTAAATGCCAAAATAACTACCCAAATTTAAATAAGCATACGTTTTTTTAGGTTAAATTGGTCTTCCAATGAGATTTACATGACTTTTGCAAAATTGCATCTGTCCATACAATGAAAAACACTGATAATATGTTAATTTGTAGCTGCGGACGCTTCCAGTTCCTCTCTTCACATTACAACACTCACTTATTAATTATTCAACTCATTATCGAAACGTATCTCATTTTAACGGCTGTCTCCCAGACGTGTTATCTTTTAGATAAGTTGATTGACAAAAGAGTTCGAATGTCGCACAAAAAGGGCACTAATCGTGCGGCTACTGCAATCCGTCAATTAATTAACTGTCTCCGAGATATGAGAGGCGGCAACGCCACAGCCTATGGGAAGATGCTACTACTTTCATCTGAACCACTCATTTGAATGTCACACCCGACCTTAAAGTCCAAGAAATAAGAGAGCTTTTCCAAAAAATTGGGCGAAAAAAAGTTTGTGCATCAGCTACCGTAGGCGACGTCTTGTGATAACGCGTATGGAGCTACATCGTAAAACATCATTAGCAAGATAAAAACCCTAAAAGCAGCCTTTATGTTGCCGAGCGCGCAGGAAGTCACCAAGATACGCACCTTTTTTGATCAACGTCTAACGATACGAAATTAATCGATACAATGAAATGTTATTTCAAAAATAGTTTTGGCAAATCACATTTTAATGGCGTTGTTATTAGTGAAAGAAAACAATAATTTGGAGAGATCGTTTGTAATACAAACAGTCGTATAAAATACTATTGTCGGGAAATTATGACGTCAAAAAACGACAAACAAAAGAAGACCGATGTTAGAGAACTTAATTTTACACCCGAATCAAAACTTCAACCCGCATTGTGTTGTTGTGGTGCTAACCAATTCTCTATTATTGCACCCCGCCCACACCCATTATCAGATGCATACACGGTATGTCATTTTTTATCAAAACAATAACATTTTTTACTGAAAACGGCCGCTCTCACGCGTAGCATCTAATAACGAGAAAATTTGTCAAAAGCCAAACAAATGCATTAAATATAATTTACGTGGACGTATAAATTAGATGCTTTTGGTTGGTTAGTTTCTCAGAAAAGAAAGATCTATAGTGAAACTGATGTAAATAAATATTGTTAATGTTAATAAGTTTCTTTCTCACTACCTGTTCTTCACAATTTGACGTCGAGTTTCTTGATCATTTTGGTCATAATTGGAACTGTGTTTTTGAGTAGTATTTATTATTTTGGCTGAAATGTCCATTACAATAACGTAAATATTGCAATGTCTGAATAGTCGGGGCTGTGAATTTTCAGTTGTATGGAGGTGGTCACATTAAATCCTACGATGGTGATTTTTATAAACTACATAGATTATGATATTACAACTGCAAATTTAAGTGTAAAAAAAATCACCACCGCCGTTTTTTTTTAAACGCTATTATAAGACTCATATTGTTATAACTCTCAAACAAAAAATTCTACCAGGGTGATTTTTTGTTACATGTTTCCTTACGAATAATAAAAGCTTGATTTAAAAAATCACCAATAAATAACAATCCGACATGGATTTTTTAATGAGTTGTAATTTTTATACTTTAAAAACATCCTGTACAAAAACAAAAAATCCAGCAATGGTGACTTTTATATATTATTCGTATACTATTGTAATGAACCATATCCTCAATTTTTATAAGGGTGACTACAACAGTGTGTTGTTGTGGTGCTAACCTTTAATTCTCTTTTGTTAATTCTACCCCGCCCACACCCATTATCAGATGCATACACGGTATGTCATTTTTTATCAAAACAATAACATTTTTTACTGAAAACGGCCGCTCTCACGCGTAGCATCTAATAACGAGAAAATTTGTCAAAAGCCAAACAAATGCATTAAATATAATTTACGTGGACGTATAAATTAGATGCTTTTGGTTGGTTAGTTTCTCAGAAAAGAAAGATCTATAGTGAAACTGATGTAAATAAATATTGTTAATGTTAATAAGTTTCTTTCTCACTACCTGTTCTTCACAATTTGACGTCGAGTTTCTTGATCATTTTGGTCATAATTGGAACTGTGTTTTTGAGTAGTATTTATTATTTTGGCTGAAATGTCCATTACAATAACGTAAATATTGCAATGTCTGAAGTGACGTATGTTTTTATATTTAAAGAGTTTCGATGCGTATAAACCTTAGCTAATATAAAGTTTGTCAACCCAAATTCCAATGTTCCCACAACCCTTGCAATAATTTAGTTATCGGACGTCTTAATAAAAAACATGATTACAGTTATTCATTGGGTATGATCTGCGACTTAAAAAAAATAATGCTGGCATATCCACCCACATTGGTTATAAATTAATAGAATCTGCCCTCATCTTTGTGTCATATAATAATAGTTGATCGGGCTCGTGTGAGGTATTTTTTTTATTGTTTTTAGGAAATGTTTCCTCGTAGGCACGTCGAGCCTAATTCGGCATCTGGGAAATGATGATTTATAACTAAAGGGTAATAACAGGGTTGACATCGAGATGTTTGGTGATCTAATGTAATAAATTTATAAATACATTTTAATTTGTAGATGACTCCGAGTGAGATGAGAAGACAAGGAATGTTCATGTATTGAGGTTATTTCAAGTTAGTTTAATTAAATTAAGTCATTTTAGAATGCCTATAATAAATGACTAACTTTTAAATATTTTAATTTTAAATATAAGTAAAAAAATATATTTTGAATCTCTTCGAGTAAATATTATGATATATGATCGTCTAAATAAGAACATTTATTAACAGGAAGTGATTTGAGCTTTCGATATGGTTATTCTTCTTCTCTTACTTTGCAAAAAAATTAGCATGCGCCATAGCAACCTACTTTTAATAAAAGAGGTTTCTCAGTTATCAATGGAACCCTGTATAAAGGTAGTCCGTCAATGAAAGGGACAAAAAAGGTTCAAACAGAAGGTTAATGAACGCCAGAGCCGATCGAGTAGTTATTAAAAACTGGCTCCCATACTCAGGAATTATTAGTATTTTACATTTACGTCCCAATTATCGCGAATAAAAATGGACGATTGATGACCAGTTGCGCGTGCGCTAATTTTATTTACACTGACCGACAAACAAATATCTACTATTATAAGTGCGAAGAAAAATAGTTTTAAACACGGTGTTATGTATTTAACTGGGATTTTAAACCCGTGACGACCAATTTTCTGTCATTTCACTTTAGTTAATTATATACAGGATACTGTGTTTAAAACTATTTTTTTCACACATGTAATACCTACTTAGTAGACATTTCTTTGTCGGCCAGTGTACGCTATCTTTGTATGGTAATTTTGTTATTTTGCAAAGCAAAATAATGTACGTATAGATGGGGGGTTTTGTCATATTATGTATCATACTATGTGATGTTCACAGGAAATCATTTGTTTTTTTAAACCAATGAACAGACATAGGCTAGATATTTTAATTTATATATTTCTTAATGATAAATTAACTTTACAGGTATTACGTATACAAAATTTGCTGGATGAATCGGGGCAAGAACAAAATAAAATATGGATCCAATCAGTAATAAAAAAAATGTGAGGTAAAAAAGGATTTTTAAATACGAGATAAGACTAGATATAGGAACCTAATAATAAAAGATGAAATTATGTACCTACATGAAACAAAATTTATTTACATATTTGCTTCAAATATAGTGTATAGGATGAAATATACATAATCAATTTAATCTAGTCAATTTTCTTTTACACATGGGCAGATGGGCAGAGTAAAATCAGAAATAAATTTTTATGCCTGAATTCCCACGGATATGAGCGCTACGGTGTAGCGTGTGTGGAGTAAGTTTGTTTATTAAAAGTTTCTCGCAGGTGCGTATTGCACATCAAATACTTACGTCTATGATAATGGTCCTTTCTTTCTTCTTTCCCAGAGTGTCACGCTAAAACTAAAGGCATCTGACATAATCTATGGTAAAATACAAAACTCTACTTCCCCTAGATCTAGAAAGTTAGCAAAGAAGGTTTTATATTTCACTAGCTTTTGCCCGCGGCTTCGCCCGCGTGAATTTCCCACGGGAACAGTGCTGTTTCCCGGATGAAAAGTACCTTTTGTCCTTCTCAGTACTTCTAACTATGTGTATGAAAAATCAGGAAGTTTGGTTCAGTAGATAAAGCGTGAAGAGGTAACAAACAAACAAACTCACTTTTATATTTATAATACTAGCTTTTGCCCGCGGCTTCGCCCGCGTGAATTTCCCACGGGAAATGTGCTTTATCCCGGGATGAAAGGTAACAAACAAACAAACCAACAAACAAACAAACTCACTTTCGCATTTATAATATTAGTTAGGATTAGGAATAAAGAAACATTTGTTAATTTTCAGTTGTTAGACTTAAAATTCTTTTATTTTGTCGTGATATTTTTTAATTTCTAAGGACAAAGAAAGGAAAAATAAATCAATGACAAAGGGTAATTTACTAGCGGATTTGAAAAATTGGAGATATAGGAAATCTTTTTTGAACTCTGTTCATAATTCTGAAATTTGCGTAACAATAAAAATATTTCATCTGTTTCAAATTCTAAAAAAAGTTACAGGCGTAAAAGAAAAAAGTAATAAACCGTTTCAATAAATAATGTATTTATATGTTTTACCTTAACACTTATTCTACTATTTACAATAATAACAGGCTTCCAATTCATAAATACCATTAACTACCTTCTGTAGAAGCCTCGACAGCGTCAAGTAACAGGTAACAATGTACACTTAGCTAACAATAAGAGTCATATCAGCCTTATAATAAAATAGTTTTCAAACATCTTAGTTCGATTTGCGGCCCAATGTACAATCGACAATTTCACTTTTCCATCCATTAAAATTACTTTGATTAGAATCAAATGATTAGACCCTAAAATAAGGCACTACCGGGTTGACTAGATATACAAAAAGTCTTTTCGTACTTATTCACAACGCAATAAATAAATGCACATCGTCTCGGAGGGATTCGTCCAATATTGCTGTATATTTACCTGTGAACAAAGGAAAAATAAAAATAAGTTAAATATCAAATTATTAGGAAAAACCTGTGTGGGTGAAGGAACGTAAAAAATTAACCAATAAGACTTTGTTATGAAAACAACAACATAAATAAATTTAGATAAAATCTTATTGGACTTTACTACAATGTTACATAGATTATTAAAAATACTTACATAATTTAATGCTATTTCTGCTGCCACCACGATATTACATCTAGTAGTTCATCTTCATCCATTGGCCCAAGGTTTTGTTGCGTCGAAACTTCATATCGGTCAACATTGGAGTACGCTGATGATACGCCGGAGGAGCATTCTGACGGGGCTGGAGACGGTGCCTTCTCAGAGCACGGGGACCCGCTACCATAGAAGAATCCATCGTCTAAGTCCATTGAAGTCATCGGCTGCGTGTTACTATTAGGAATATTTTCTCTATTTTCCTGATCCCGAGTAATTCCTAGTGCAGCATCACTTTCGTCCAGTAATTGCTGAAGATATCTAATGTACTCGACCACCATTCTCAAAGTGTCAACTTTACTAAGTTTCTTGCCGGAGCCGCGCCTGGCGCCGCCCGACAAGGCGGCCACTACAGAAGCGGGCAGGTGACGGCGCAACGCGTTAAATCCATCATTCACTTGTTTTACTCGATTGCGTTCCCGTGCGTTGCGGCGAGCGATCGACGCAGCCTGGGGACCAGTGTAGGGATTCGTTCTAAAGTGCACCTTTTTCCTATACTGAAGATTCGGCGGTGTGTCGTGCGTGACGTAATTTTTTTCAGGAGCTGGAGCGATCGGTATATTCCTCTTCTCAACTGACGTTTTGGTGACAGTCGCGGTGGGGTATCCTGAAGAGACGACGACGTAGTTCGTCTGGCCTTGAAGGAGTTGTATTTCTTGAAGCATTTTGTTTACGTATTCGCGAGATAAGGGCACACGACCGGTTCGCGCGGCGATCGGAAAAGCACTGCTGTTACGTAGCAGGCTTCGTGGGAGCTTTCGTTGGGGCGGACGCGAGCGGCAGCTACGGAGCTTCGCGCACAAGTGAGTCGGCGGCGCACGCGCACTCGTTATATCACCTGCGCCGGCTGCAAAAAAATATAAATTTTAAAATTCTCCTCTCTTCCCCTATTATTTTCGATCATCCCTTCCCTGGCTACGTGCGGGCTCGTACCTGGCAGGGCTGGGGGAGCGCGGCACGGGCAGGGGCCAACGCGTGCCCAGTTTTTTCTACTGACCACTGAATACAAAAATAAATTCAATATTTGCTGAACTAGCGTTATCAGCAGTTCAAACATTCCGTTTTGCTCAGTCAGATGTTAATGCGCGTATCTTAATCAAGTTAATAATGAGTTAAGGTACTGTAACGGGTTTTTCAAAGGGCACCAGAGATGGAACGTTATAATCGCCCTATCGATTTCGGAACACTTTGTATAAATCAATCGTATTAAGAATCCACATCAGTGTTATCTTTCCCAGGGTATCTTATTAAGTGTCTGACTGGGAATTTCTCATAAAGGCAGTCAAACCCGGCGGATAAAAGTCGCACCATGCATAGCTATCAACATTTTATCAGTGAAGAACGCTGACATTAACACTAATGTGTCCCGAAATTTTAAAATTTGGTAAAGTTTATTTTTCATTAGCTTCCAAATTAGTTCAGCTATCAGTTTTATGTGCAATATCAATTTTATGAATATTAACTGTAAGATAGGGAGTTAATAAATAGTTGCTTTTATGTTTATCTGTATCCTAACTAATATTATAAATGCGAAAGTGAGTTTGTTTGTTTGTTACCTCTTCACGCTTTATCTACTGAACCAATCTTCCTGAAATTTTGCATACACATAGCTGGAAGTACGGAGAAGGACGTAGGGTACCTTTCATTCCGGGAAAAAGCACTGTTCCCGTGGAAACTTCACGCGGGCGAAAGCTAGTACGATATATATTTTTTATTTTTTTTATAAGTCCTTCATAGGTTTGTGTATATAAGTGTACTTATAAATATTTTTCACAACAACAGCTCCAAAACTACACACGAAAAGCATTTTTTACCGTAAATGTTCACTAGTTCAGGACTATTGAGATATATATTGCCTATACCTCCCTAATAGTGTTTTTTCGGGAAATTTAAAAACTTTAGGATTTTTATTAAAAATCACTATTATTTTCTATCCGTTGTAAGTTCTTGTAAAAATGTAATTAATAAACTTAATTTCATTAACCTTTTAACTTTTTAACGTAATGAAGTTATAATAAGTCTATAGCATGTCGAAGAATGAAATGTGTGAACAAAATAAAAGTGGAATGTGGTACTAAAATTACATTTGGTAATTTTTATGGTTCATTAATATTTACTTTGTAATTTTGTAATACTTCCCGACATACCGATTGAAAATATACAGCATTGATACAAATTTATTATACTTTCTAAAGGCAATGGTTAGTTTTCGGGGAAGGTATGCTAATAGTCCAAAAAGCGTCGGCATTGCCGCCGCTTTGACAGAACTTGGCATCTAAACAAGTCGTAAGTCCGCTGGACTATTTTAATTTTAGGGTTCAATACTATAAATTAAGGGTTTTTGTTATCATTTTTTTCAAAGGTAATAAACACTTACTGGGCTCCACTTCCTTGGGAATTTCGGAATATAAATTACCTTTTGGCTATTGCAAGTTATATATTTCTCGTATCATAAATTTTATTAAAATCCGTCTAGTAGATTTTGCATGTTAAGTATAATAACACAAATATCCACACATCCTCAGTCATTAGGCGACTTGGGAAAAATCTGACACCAGTTAAAAAGAGAAATGTTAATAACCAGGGTATAAGTAGTTTCTACTACTTTTTCTTTTAAATCGGTAAAATAAGTGTGACCAGAGCGTGTGACAAATCAAGCTATTATAATAGTTTTGCCAGTTCATATACAGCAATATCATAATTTGAAGTATCTCCTAAATCATTTACTTTTTCATTTCATAGGTCTGCAGCGTTCGATAAATCTATCCATAAATAAATAATTAGTGCTATCACAAACGTCAATCACTTGTGATGTGAGAGACGAGAAAATAGTCTCTAGAACCTACCTCTTAGCCATAATTTTCGCGTCATTTATTTCGTGTACAGACAGCACAATACAACCAAATGCATTTCAAATTCGCCTCTATTACGGTCTCATGAAGTTCTTTGCACGGTAATGCTGACTGTACAAAACTAAGAGATATGTAAGTAAACGTCGCAAACATAATGATAAAATTACTTGTCTGAATCGTCTTCTCCGTGGACAGAGGGCTAATCATCAATTAGGCCCAACTCTGTCCAACCAAACACGCCACCAATTGCACTTCTTGCTTATTTGTTTATCTGTCGGCGCCCGATCAAAGACTACGGTGCGTTAATCGAATTTCGATCATTCTATCCATTTTACCGCACCAATTGGATCCAAAATGGTGTCTTGGGCGGCATTTGTTTTCATTAGTAGCACTTAAGTTAACTAAAAGTAATTAATTTAAAAATGAAAGAGAAATTTGAAATATATTTGTACTCAGTAATTTAAAAATATTGCCTAAGAATTAAAATAATAATACAGTAGATAACAGTGAAATATATTTTTTAGTTCAAAGAATTTATACTAGCCGCGACCTGGAAAATTCTCCAGTAAATGTTACAGGTTTTTCTCTGCCCTTATACCGAATTTTGTCAAAATCCACCTAGTGGTTCAGTTTTAGGAGTGACGAAGTAATAAATATCCATCCATCTAATATTTCGTAATATTGAGAAGCAAATAAGAAGAAGACTAGTATTATTAAGGTAAGTAAAAGTAAGAAATAGAACTATCACATCGAACTTGCGATAATGCACACTTGCACATAATGTCAAGTCGACAAAAAGATGCTTGGTCTAGTCAAGTGTACAATCTTCACTCAACTAAGCAAAAAACTTAATTGACTCGTGTAAATAAAGCATTGTTCAAGTAATGTAATGACAACAATACCAAATACATCTACAGGCGAGCTCCGAGTTAACTACAAAAGGCTTTGACTCATCTAGCTTCCAGTAAAAGGCAGTTAGCTTACTTTACGGGTTCCATAAAAATCCACAGTCTACTTAATTATTGTACTCATCAACATAATTAACCTTTGTTTTATAGAGGTTTCTAACTAAACGAGAAACTAGAAGAAATACTTTTATACCATTTATGTTTATACCGTTAGCGATAACGATTTGGAGGGATATTAGATATTTATCAGTTCTTTTGACTTTTCATGTAGGTTTTTTTATTTTATTCCACATTTATTTATGGCAAATTATTTTCGCAGCGACTAACAACTTAAAGGGCGACTAACTGTTTTGTTATTAAAAAAAACATGGCAGCGATTAAAATATTGTAGCAATAATTATATTAGATGAGCTTCAAAATGCAAGAATGAATAAAAACTAAATAGTGGCTGCTACTTTAAGGTTGAAAACATTAAACAGTACCATTGAAATCATAGGCAAGGTGCTATAAATAATGAGATGGCGACTAATAGGTATTATCAGTGGGATTACAATCATTTTACTAATGGCACCTGTAGGCTTCCATATAAAAATACATTTTCGGGCTTCGATTCTCAAGTAGATTTTTCGCAAGTAGACAGATTTTTAGTCCGTATGTATACATGAATCTTAAATTTTAGTTTTATTTAGAGTAAATTTCAGGATTATTCAATCTTAAATGTATTAGTATTCATAAACCCAAAAGTAGATAGCGAGGATAGGAAAAAACATTCAATAGCTAGAGGGGAATAGTGACTTTTTTAAAATAAAATAGTTAGAATCACTTATCGTGTATTAGATTTAAATTGGCTACAGTAACGAGGTATGTTCGGCTAGTCATCTCGAGGGCTGAGGTTCGAACCCCGTGATTTTGTACCGGATATGACCTGCGGGGAGGTGCTAATGGGTTCCGTAAATAACATTTTTTTTCTCGATTATTACGTAATCGATGGACTAAGGCAAGTTCCGTTAGGGTTGATCAGGCGAGGGGAGTAGGTTAAATAACTTTAGGGGTGCAACTAACGCTGATACATTCGAAATATTAATTAATGTTCCCGACTGTATGGTGTGCATGATTTATATTTCAATAGCACTGTTATAATATTGGTTGGTATATTATTAATATTTATTTTATCATTTTCAGCCCACTGCTGGGGTCCCTGTGTGCGTCATCCATTGCTTTCCATTGCTTTTCCGTTAGTTAAAAAATATCATACGTTAATGTAAAAAAACTGAATAATGCATATTTTTGCATGGGTACCCACCTCAAATATTTTTTTTAGACCTAAACGAGATCAAACCAAAACAACTTTCTTGGTAAATGTAAAAAAATATTTTTCCAAAATATCAACTCGTTCAAAGGATAAATAACAATGAAGGGTTAAATTGATACAATATCCTTCAATAGGCACAAATGACTTCAATATGTTAACGTGTACTACAATAAGCTAAAGTATCTTGTTATGAGTCAATTTATAAAATTAGTGTGTGATTCCAATAAGATAAGTCGAGGGATAAAAGGTACCACCCACGAGTACAAGTTGTCCTTGTTTATTTGTAGTGTTGCTGGGTTTGTGGGCATTAGTTGGACAATAACACTAAATGGTATCAAATAAAGGCCTTTATGAAAGTTTAAAGTTGATAAGATTTGTATGTTTTTCATACAAACTTTCATTTCCCCATTGCAGTCATTAGAGAATTGATTTTTCAAAAAAAGTAGCCTATGTTTGACGTCAAGTATTTAACTATATTCATACCAAATTTCATCAAAATCGGTTCAGCTATTAAGCTGTAAAAGCGTTACATGATCATTCATACCTTTTATCCTCAAATTAATACGGAAGTGAATTCGTTGAATAAAAAGCGTTATTTTTATAGTAGGTCTGTCGAAGCCCTCACTAAAATAAACATCATGATCGTAATTACAAGCACGCTATGTTGTTCTAGCGGAAATTGAGTGACATTTATGTGCAACGATTACTCGGTGTATAAAACAATTAGGCGCAAATGAGATGAGTGCGTGGGATTGGGGCACTGATCGTTTTGTGAGAACCGCATCATCTGTCGACACGGTTCAACGACGTGGGACGATGGTCAAGCGAGTAAATACAATTATGATGAATATGAATGTCCCATATTGTTCGCCTAAATTAAATAACATTTGAGAGAAATATTTAATGACACAATCAATCGTCAAATGTTACATCAAATTTAATTGAGCATTGTTGTTCTCTCTCTCTCTCTCTCAACCAAAAGACGTCTACTGCTGGACAAAGGCCTCCCCCAAGGATTTCCACAAGGACCGGTCCTGCGCTGCCCGCATCCATGCGCAACCCGCGACCTTCACCAGGTCGTCGGTCCACCGAGTGGGAGGCCTGCCAACACTACGTTTTCCGGTTCGTGGTCGCCACTCAAGAACTTTTCTGCCCCAACGGCTATCTGTTCTAAGACCTATGTGCCCCGCCCACTGCCACTTAAGTTTGGCGATTCTTCGGCGAGGCCAAGGGTCGTCGGGGTTGGTAGCCTGGCATCTGCCGGGGATTCTTAGCACCCCCTGCCCCGCCGTTACCGTGACCGCTACCAGAGTCCGCTATTGTTGTTCAGGAAACAGCAAATTGAAAATTATTTCTTCACCTCTATCTGTTATTATTTTTCATATTTGTAGGACTTAACGTTCAGGTTTTCTTTTGCCTCTTGGAATTGTTTCACCCTCGACGTTATTCCCTTTCTTTTTGTCGTGCCTAATCAATACTTAATAGATACTTAAAAATTTATGATTGTCAATGTAATATAGCATGTGTATTCATATTTTTTTATGGTAGATTTTTACCCTACTACTTTATAACCGTGGTGAATATGCGTTAGTTTCATTCAGGGTTGGATATTATGTTTAGTCATGCCAGTAGGCTAACTAACCCGTGTTACGATAGGCTTCCACATTCACTCGATATTCATTGACGAAAGATCTATTAATTTCTTCAAAATAATACTAGTCTATAAATCATACTAGTAAAGCTTGCCGACACAATGAAACTACCTGATTCGTATCCAATATAGCTTGATTAACGACTTGTTGAGTGACTGCTATTCATCGCGACGTCAAAGGGTGATCGTATAAAGTATTAATAAAGGGATGTTTTACATTTCACCTCAAGCGTGGTCGGGTTTGACACCATAAAGGAAAGGACCATAAAGAATTCCGGCAACTAGAGCTGGACATGACCAATGATTCGCCGATTCCTATTGTTGTGTTAAATTTTTATGTTTATTGACGATTTAATGGACTGCAGGTATTGATTAAACTTGTGTTTAACATGTTAAGATTGAAACTTTTTGTTTTCAAGTTATAGAGAGCCCATGAAAACTAATTTGGTTACGTAAATGTTTTTTTAAACATCATTTAAAATTCATAAATATCTAAATATATAATTTTTTTTCAGCTGGAGAATGGCTTATTCTAACGTGATATTATTCTTTGCAAAATACTTTAATAAGCCACAATATTATAAGGTAACTTATTCATGAAAAATCGAATGCATTAGCAAACACATCGTTTCAACATTTCAAATGCAAATTGTTCTTAAAATTTGCAAACCAGTAGCTGAATGGCGTGCACATAAAATTTCCTCCATATAAAAATAATAAAAGATACCCATATCAGTACACGATATCAGAGACATAAGACGTCGCCACCTACGTCTCCCGAGTGTCCGACATCAAGCATCGATGTCCAACATCAAGCGTCGATGTCCGACGAAATGTATCCGACTTCTCGACACGACACTCCCCCGCCCGATTGTGTTCGAGATACGATTGCTGTGATTCGATTTTGCATTGTAATCGATTGGGGATTGCCGCTGATCGACATTCAAATTTGGAGATAAGGTTTCGTGTTTCTATTTTGCGCGAAATTTTAGCTCAAATCATCCTTGATGGTCAGTCAAAGGAAAACATTCATGTTATTATATTGTTATGGATATATTTATGTATAATTTATAGGAGAATTCAAGTTTATATTAGTATTATGATCTTATCCAATCAAAATTTTGCCGTCATATTTCGTGAACTATATTTAACTGTAACTTATATAATATATAAGAATTATAATTTGCCTAAAACATTTGACTCAAATTAAATCGTAATTTAACTTAACTCAAGTTAAACGTGAATCACATCATTAGCTATGTAAATGCTACATGTAACTACTTTAATAAATAACTCTACATTTTAACAGCACGCAGAATTCTTTCTAATGAGAAGTCTTGTCCCATTTAGAGTGTTGTATATTAAACGTTACTCTATAGAAATGTTACGGAAGAATAAGAGTTAGTTAAGCTTTAATTTTGTATATGGTAGAGCTCGTAATAAATACAAATATTAATCTGTCATTGTAGTATATTTTCATTAGGTATTTTGTATTTGCTAAAATGTATCTTCCATATCTTGATTTTTATCTTTTTTCTACTTTTTATAATAATACTCGAATGATATATCACTGTTCTTTTCATTTTAACGCTTACCATTTCACTTAATATATATCACTAGCCACGCCCCGGGGCTTCACTCCCGTGAGAGTTTCGGGATAAAAAGTACCCTATGTGCTATTCCCGGTATTTTTCTACCCGTATACCAAATTTAATCGAAATCCGTCCAGTAAATTTTGCGTGATTGAGCAACAAACATCCTCACAATCTCACAAACTCACATCCAAACTTTCGCATTAATAATATTATTAGGATTAGGACATTAGGATTAGTGTTGGTTGTATATAGTTAAGTTGTAAGTGGTGGTTAGCTCTATTTAAACGTTAGTTACTCTAACATATGGAGGCTTATAAATAAAGCTACAAAAATTCGGCTCGTCTCGATCGCCGACAAACTAGTGTGGTAGAATTCGTTTATAGGTTTACGACACCTTGTTAGCAGCGGCGATAAGATACGCCTAAATAGATAACTAATTAGTATTGTTTCCTAGTTAACTCCCTATTGTTTTTTGTTGATAGTTTTATAGACACTGCGCAATCAGTTTATGGGATGTGACAACCGAATTGCCGACATAAATAAGCCTTTAATTGCCAATAAACAAACGTGGTATTATGTATCGTTCAATTTGATTCGATCAGACAAAAATCCTCGTTCATAAGATGTTGTGAAGTACCGTTGACGTGCAGAATGATGAGGGTGCGGAGTTTAGGACATGAGAACAAAATGCTGCTGTGTGCTTGCTTCAGCTTCAGTTTCATTTCTTCCGGGCCAAAATGCGTGGGAATGGTAATTATTTTTGAAACAGGAGGAAAAAATATAAGTTTGAATACCAATTACCTACGTGGACCTCTAAGGTATGATATAGGGGATACTGTAAGTTTGCCATCAAAGTCAATTTGCCATCAAAAAAGTTTATTTAGATTCGTCATCACACGCCATTTTAAAAATAAATTCGCTATTTAATATTTAATAGATTTACAATGCATTTACGAGATATAAAAATGTCTGAAGCAGCTTGGAGTCTAAAAAGACAAGGAAAACGCTAGACCTTGCTTCTCACAAATTAAGGAAGCTTTGCATGTGCTTTCGATAGCAAGTCAACAATCAACAAGATAAGTAACATCATTAACAGAAAACTTTAATGCCAATAGGTGATTTTTTTAAATCTATATTAAGAAATAAAGAAATTCTAATTACCATGGCAGTAAGCTTTCTCTCCATAGTCTGTGGTCGAGGCGCGTGGCAGGCGCGCGCGCAGCGGACGGCGGACGAGTTCGCCCGTTTTAAACCATACCTTAATTACAGTAAGGCGTTATCGAGTAAGAATGTGCACACGCGACATTGGTATTAATTTTAATGAAAGAAGTGTGCGCCAAGGCAGCACCTGCCCAGTCGACGACTTACTGAAACTAAGACACAGAATCCGTGGAGTCGAATTGTGGGTTGGGGTTGACGAGGAAATTTTGAATTAGGTAAACACTTTTGAATTGGTTTGTGTTTAAGTTATGTATTGAAGTTAAATCGATTATAGCGTTCTTATAAATATTTTATTTGTTGAACGCTTCAAACAAGTTTTAACTTTTACTTGAATATATTGTTATTTTTTGTAGAGCTCATGTTATTTTGTAACCGTAACAAAAAATTTGTAAGTATGTCTACATTTACTGAGTTCATATTTTTTATTTGTAATTTTGATATACCTAGTTCGATGATATTTACCTCATGGATAATTATGTCATTAATTTGTACCAAAAAAGATTTTTAATATTTCGATATAAATTTACACTGTTCATGAATCGCCCTTTTGAAAAAAGCAATAGCTACTCCACGGATTTCTGAATTTTCATGACGTAAATATGATGAAGTCGTTATAAGGAAAGGATCTTTAATATCAAGAAAATAAACTTGCATTTTGTTTGTAAATACTTCTATGAGCATCATGCAACATCAGAACAGGAATTCATTATTAATTCTTCATTTAAGTGTGTGTGTGTGTGGTTAAACATTTGTATTTAGCTACGCGGTTGTTAAAGTGTACATTGAAATCTTTGAAATTTATGTATTATTAGGCAATAATTAAAATAGTAGCACCTGCTTTTTGGTTTGATTTTTTATGTCGCTATATTCTACACAGTACATTTTAATGTCATAATATATTTACGGCTCTAATATAAATTTGAACTGATAAAGGTTAATGCGTCGTTTGAACACCATACATAGAATATTTGTATTGATCATAAAATTAATTGGCTAAGTAATTTGTATACACCTTGTCATAAAAAATTACATTTTCTAGGCAGGAGACATTAACGTAAACGTTATTATTTGAAATATTAAAAAATTCTCTTAAGCAAATGATGCACGATTCTCGGTATGAGTAATCACAAAAACTGAATATCTTAATTATTTGGAGAAAATTATAGAAAACTTTAAACGCCCCGAAAGCCCAAAATATATAATTTTTCTGTTCTTGGGTTGTCAATTAGTTTTGTCAACCAAGTGTGGATGGACAGTTAAGTTAAATATACAGTCAGGAGCAAACTTACATGTTCCTAAATGGAACTGTTACAATGTTGCAGTCCGTAATTGTCAGAACCACCACAAAAATCTGAAATAATTATATTTTTCAGATTTCTCTGAAGATAGTTTACTCATACGTCTTATGTCGCATGTAGTACACGTAGGCCCAACATAATATCCATACTTATATTATAAATGCGAAAGTTTGGATGTGAGTTTGTGAGTTTGTGAATTTGTGAGTTTGTGAGGATGTTTGTTACTCAATCACGCAAAATCTACTAGACGGATTTCGATGAAATTTGGTACAGAGGTAGATAATGACCTGGAATAGCACATAGGCTACTTTTTATCCCGGGAAAAAGCACTGTTCCCGTGGGAAATTCACGCGGGCGAAGCCGCGGGCAAAAGCTAGTATTACATAACCACAAGTACTAAGTTTTGTCTTATGTCAAAGCATAGCTCAGTTACTAGTAGCGATGTAATGTGCCGCCGAGACATTTCGTGTTCACGAAAATTTCCGAAAATTCTCAGAAAATTCTTATGATTTTAGTAAAATTTTCCGTTCTCGAGAATATTACCGAAAAATTTCCAAGAAACTTTCCGCTGTTTCTTTGAAAATATCGGGAACGGCATATCATTAGTTACTAGTTGTAATTGCTTTGTTTTTAGTATGAAAATGATGTCGATTGGCCGCAACATTAGGTCAACGTAGGTATAAAATGCGGCTTTTCGTTTTAATAACTTGGTACATGAACGTATGGTATAATAAAACCTGGAATAGTAGGTATTTTTATCCCGAAATTCCCAAGGGGGTGAGACGCCGCCGCCGCCGCCGTCGTGCACCAGCCAGACCTGTCAACCTGACCATTACCATTTCCAGAAAATGTCCAACTCGGCCAGTGGTCTAGATTTGTACGGTCGAGTAGCCACCTAAATGAGTTCTACTCATATCATAAAATCAGAGACAGATAAGAACGACGAATTAGTAAAATATTTTATACCCACGAATTTGAAAAATTATTTGTAATAAAATAATTCATAAACATTCCTTCGATAGCATCAATTCGAAGAAATATTTTTTGTTAAGTGTGTCGTCTTAAGCAAATATCGATTTAAGTAGCCGATTAGAAATCACTAAGCTAGTAGAGTAAGTAGGGGGGTGTAAAATTGTACAAGGGCAGGTGTCATGGCGCATCTGCGCGGGCGCTGACCAGAAACCCCTCCCCTCTTATTTCTAGTAATAAAAGAAATATGAACTGTCAGCCTAGGTATCTGTACACTGTACAGTACATGTAACAGTGTCAAGTCAATGCAAAAAGAGTCGTGTAACACGAAAGTCAAATTATTGAAATTCTCTAACATCTTGTTTTTTAAATTGCTGGACGTATTTTTTATACTTTAACAAAGTATGAAATCTTTCAAAATTTTACTTAGAAAATACTTGCTAGAATTCATTAATTTTTTTATAAGTACTTAAGTAACTATTATATTTTTATGGGTATTAATTACCTAGGGCTTTTATGATTCAAACAATCATATTTATTTTTATTTGAATAGCCCTATAAAATTTGAAAAAAAAAAACCACATACATTTTCATTTCCCAGCGTATACAAGCACGTACATATCAAGTGATACCTATGTCTAGAGCTACCTACCCTGAATAATTTGTATTAAATATGACAGCGCTGTCATTGGAGCATATCGGTCTTATTGATATTCATGAGGTCGCGTGTACCGAACATAAATCATTACTTGGGACGTGGAAGACGGGACGAGATGAGTTAATAAATGATACAGTGTAGTTACATATGACATTAAATGTGCCCGATCTCCTGCTCAAAGTACAGATGATAGCAGACATTTTATTGACAAATTAAATCTGATCTTCATCTGAAATATATATTTTTTGAATTTGATGGCAAATATTAATACTATTTTCACCAAACGTTTTGACGACCTCATTCAATAATAATGAAATTTCCATTACGGTCCATTTAATTCTAAATTAAATGGCAAACAAGTATTATTAATCCTTTCAAAGTTTGCGTTGATATCGAATTCCAAAATCGTACAGAAGTGAAATATTTAACGTAATTTACTCGAAAAGTCTAATTAGTTTGGACGTTTTTAAATTGCAACGATTCGTTAAAAGCACGCGGGTGCGCGGGCGCCGTAAGTGCATGCGACAGGTTAATTTCAAGAATAAATTGACGCCTGGCAATTGGGTACTTTTATGGGTCGACACGTGTTTATGCCGAGGTCCTTAATAGAGGCTTAGTGACTTCTGGACAGCTGCTGGATGGGCGGGGACAACGGTCCCGTCAGTGCTCGCTTGAATTTTTAGCACCTATTTTTAATATGCAAACGTTTAAGATTCGTTTGGTAACCAAGAAGTATGAACTGGACTTACTCGTTTGTACCGCCGCCGTTGGCTATGTAATGAATAAATGTTTATTGAACTGGATTGATGACTTTATTATGAATATTTGTTTGGGTTGGGAACATCTTAACTTTTCGTATAGAGATAAATAATTATGAAGTAAAGAAGTCTAGAGTTGCGTACCTATATTATTGGTACCAGTTGTAATCATAGAGAAGGTTGGCGTAGACAAAAGGAGGCTTATACCCAGCGGTGGGTCATGGAAGGCTGTCTATGATGATGATGATGTAATCGTATTAAGTAAATAAAAAATTGATCAAAATGTTAAAGCACAGAAGGAATTTCAAGCATCGATCAGAAGTCCCAGATTCAAACTGTTAGGCTCACCCTATTTGAAACTTGGACCCTCAAAAGAATAAATATTAAATACGTATGTACCTACATATTTAGTTTGTATTTGATACTTGTTTATTTACACCACATAATGTAAAATACAACCTCACATTCATTCACGTTGTGTTTTTAATATGTCACGCTTCTGAATTTTAAAATTATGTTAGTGACCCAATAATGGAAACAGGCCAGCTGCCGTTCAAGGTTCCTCAAGTAAAGTGCCAATTTGATTGATTGATTGATTGATTGATACATATTTTACTTAAAGACGTGCGTGCAGAATAAGGTTTACTTTTAAACCTAGACAACAAAAACATTGAGAAAAGTGGGTATATTGTAACCGGGACGACCACTCTAGTTTATCTTGTCCATATACTAGTTCTGTGATTATTTATCCATCTTGTTGTTAGAGGGGACATCGTACAAACAAAAAATATCCTATGAAATTTAATATTTTTAGCTTTCCAACCTTCCAGGGTTGAGGAGCTATTTTGCATAGCGGCGAACAGAGAAGAGTTTGAGAAACTGACGGCCAACCTCTATTAATGGAGAAGCACTATAAGAAGAGAAGAAGCTTTCCAATGAAACCTCATACCATGGAATAGAGAATAAAAATACACAATTTTATATGTAGAGGAGTTTTGACTCTTTAATAATCAACCATAAATATTACGTTACGGCATCTCTCGTCGGACAAAATAGATATTTGATCTTATCAAACATTATGTTTAAATTAGAACAAAAGGTTTTATTCCAGCAGTCCAATACGAATCCTATTCTTAAACGCACATAACAATTACGAGCCCCTTACCGACATGGCACAGTCCCTTATCTGCATCTAGCTAATGGTTAGTGCAAGACATATCTGATCATATTGATCATATTGCACTTGGGCACCTAAACTGTTAATTGTTTTGTTCGCAGCAAATTGGGCTGCGATTCCACTTCACATAAGCTACATTGCTAATAATTTGTTGCTTTATTTTTGAACTTTATATCGGAATATGTAGAACTTATTAACCGGGCTTGGCGACCCAAGAATATGAATGTTTTTATTTGCATTTGATAAGCTAGCTCTAGGTAGCTTCGCCTCCACCATGGTGATAGTCGCTTCAGCGATATCTGGAACGATTCAGCAGTCTGCTACGCCCAGATAAATTCTCTTCACCACTCAATCGTCCTTCATTCTTAAGACATCGTAAAGCCAGCGAAGACATTCCTTGGACCTTGGACCTTGGACCTTGGACTGGCCCATTATGGGGTATACCGGCCTTCCCTTTTGTATCATTGAAGGATGGTATGGGGTGGAGGCAATATCCGGTAGTTTCAGGGGATGGCCTGTTAGGCTCGCCGTTAAATGCTTCGGGTTCCCTCACATCTTAGCTCAAGTTGAACTGGTTATATATCTACTTAAAAGCTTTATAGCTTAGCTACCTTAGCACCGTTCTCTTAGCGTATCAGTTGCATGAAGCTCGCAGGAGGCGGTTCTGCCCCGATTTATATTTCATTGCGTGAACAGATTTATCACGTCCTAAAGCGTTTGTATGTGTTTGGTAATAAGTACTTCACTGTAGGGTTAACGAATGACTTACTTTTAAATTACTGTTTAGTTGTGGCCACTTGGCTAGTATATCGGAATAAAAAGATCGCATTGGATAGGAAGAAAAATAAATTATGTAACATTCGAAAGGTCGAAACAAAAATATCGACGCATGAAAGGCAAAACTTCCTAACCGACACAATTTGGTAAAATGAGTTATATACGTCATTTTACTCGAAAAAAAATTCTGCGTCGATTGGTCTGGGTCTCGTAGCGCTGCGTTGAGTTTTGTTGTCGCTTAGGAAGTACGTGAATCCTTAGTATTCCTACTTTTTCAGCTGACTAAGCAACAAAAAATTACTCATTTTATTTCAATAGGTTGGTTGGACAGTTCGAACTTTAAAAAAAATTGAATAGTGATTTTTTCCTGTCATAAAATTATTTTAACCGTTAGCTTGGATAAATTTACTGGAAATAAAATCATATGTATCAAGCACTAAGATATTTTTTCCTGTATTAGGTTTTGCTATTATAGTCGCTTATCAATTTTTATACGAACAGAAATATGATACAAACTTGTCCTTATACATTTGTTCCTAAAATTGTATTTAACATCATTTGTACTTAGATATTATTGGTTGTAACGAAATAGTTATAAAAATGTACTTGGATAATTTAGCACCAAAAATATATACCGACTTGATGTCGCTTAGATAATTTTACCTGAGAAATTAGGTTGAAACTGACTGTCGCTTAGATATTTTTGTTTGCCTGAATGTTGTGAGAAATGTGTCGCTTAGATAATTTTATTTGAATTTCAAGACAAATGAAAATGGCGCTTACGAAGTGCAATCGTGTATCGAATGTCACTTAGGCATATCGCACTGCGTACTGCGTTCGTGTCCGAAAGGAGCCAACCAAACGCGGCACGTCGGTTAGTGTGGTTGCTGAGGGCCGTATTTTGTGGCCGTGGTGGATTTTGGCGCTTAGTATACGAAAATTGTAAGTAAAACTAAAAATCACTTCAAAACTTTGCAGCATAAAAAGTGTGCATTTACATTGTAAGGGTGCAGATTTTGAAAAATTTGATACCTTCTTTTAGAGTTTTGTACAAACTTAATCAAAATTTTAGCTATCTAAGTAGATATAATAATTATAATTAGTTTTTTTAGGTAACAACATGAACATTGATTGTAACAAAATAATAGATATTGCTCTGGCTTAACTTTAACTTTGATAATGAACCTGTCCCTGTCGTAAGTATAATTTTTATGTTTATAGTAACATACTAGTAGCTCCACCAGACATCCGACGTATTGTTGCGTCTGCGGTGGAGAAATACAAACAGCTGGAGGACAGGAGGCATGCATGGTCACGTCCTACCTACACTCCTAAAGAGCCGCAGTAGATACTGTTAGCAGCCTAACTTGCAGGCTAAAGAAGCCCCCAGAGCTAGAATGGACCACTGGAAATATAGATTCCCTCCGCAGTCAGCTAATGTTCCACTAACCAAGAAACTACCACCACCGGGTGGAAATCTCCCCTGGGCAGTCTGGAGAACTTTTAATTAACTTCGGGTTGGTGTTGGGAGATGCCGTGAAAACCGCGTTAGATGGGGTTTCTCGGCTACTATCGTGCCCGCATTGCCCCGCCTCGTGTACCAAAGAGGATCCATGCGAGGCCAACGATATTTGCGTTAACGAGCGTTTGCGTAACGAGGTTTGCGTGGCCACATACTGGTCAGGGAAAATCTAAAGATAGACATATCGACTCAACAAGAAGAAGAAGTAACATACTATGTTATGTATATAGTATCTGGCAATATGGGTACAACATGGGTACTCATAGGTACCTAAACACACAATTAGATAAAATATATTTACAACTTCTTAGAACTGATTTTGATGAAACTTACAATTGTACAACTTAAATGTATGGGTACTTAATTTTATTAAAGAAGGTTTTTTTTATTTGTACTCGGTGAAAAGAAAACTATTTTTGTTTATATTGTTTCCAATGCATGTAAATTGTTTAAAATAATTAAATACAATAAATACTGATTTAATACGAAAATCGTTTAATTCATAATTCACACTCCTTCAAAATGTCGGTTAGTTTTGCAAATATTGCTTTATAATTTGTGTTTAGATTATTTTTCTTGAAGGATTTAAATTAAACTATACTGATATCGACAATTTTTCCTATTTTTCAAAAATATTTTTTTATTACTAATCCATTTTTACCTGTTTGCATATACATTAGCTGAAGTATTAAGATAAATATATTTGAACGGATTTAAATTGGCTCTGGCGAGTAGGTAATTTTACCTGTAATTTTTTTGAGGTAATTTTTTACTAAGCGACTCTAAATTATAAACTTAAAGTGTTAAGTGAATAAAATATTTCTTAGGCAAAAGCCTATAATATTACAATGCCTAGACTGTAACAATTTTTTATTTATGATGAAAACTAAAGATTTTATAAGCTTTATTCATTAAAAAAAAACTTTGATCAGCTCTCCTGAACATTTTTATAAATGTCGGTTAGGAAGTTTTGCCTTTCATGCGTCGATATATTTATTATAACGTATCTTTAGGTATATCAATAAATTGTTAATATCAACTGATATGAGAAATAGTTCTATCAGTAAATCATTGATATAACGTTCACGCGATGTCGTGTATAAAAAATAAAAAAAAATAAAAAAGGGTGTATGTTGGGCGGTGTGCGCAGGGGTCTTCAACTATCTGAAGCGAAGACGGGCAATATCCCTGCGCAGTGCGATTATACACGAACAATTACTTTAGAGAGAGCCGGATGTAATGCTCAGGATAGAGCCTCGCACTTTTGAAGTACAAGGACCTCTTGTCTAGTAAGCCTTAGGTCCTGGGAGTCATGGGCAGGGTGATATCATTAATACAATATGGTTGGGATAGAATATAGCATTTTATTCCATAAACACACTAGCCGCTGAGGGCGGGCACATGTTATACTAATACCAAAATCTGATAAGTCTTTGTCGCAATTAAAAGTTAAAATTAACATAAACCAAATATAAGGTACCTGGCCAGGTCCGTACACAAACGTCTGTGCGCACTTAGAACGTTGTCCCGTTCACCGTTTCGTGATCCATTGGGTTCGAGCACTGGTACTGGTCGCGTCCTCAAAGCGACGCGGCGCTCCTGCACGCTCCGTTGTATGCGAGATAGTAGACGCTGGCTGGACCTTCCGAGGTTTGCGCTGAGCCACTACGGGGACATTGGATCGAAGGCGGCGAAGCGGCCTTTGGAAATAAGGTTAGGATCCGTGTGTCGCACCTTGGGGTCGCCGACGACGGGGCCTGCGCTGTTGCATGCGGTCCACGGTCCGGGGAAACCGCACCCTCTGGCGATGGGAGGACACTCCAGGAAGCGCCAATTCATACGGCCGGGCGGGCACGTGGATATCAACAGCTCATCCTCCTGACAACTTCGTGGCGGCAAATATCCCCTGTGTCCTTGCGCGTATCGCGGATTTTAAAGCTAAAGGTTAAACTATAGTCCCATGACGGGGTGCCGAGGGCGGCGAAAGTGAAAAAAACCCAAAAAATTAATAATTGCTCAAGCCATATTACGTCTCGTGACGGCCTATCTAGGAAGAGCAAGATCCCTCGCCACTCGATTTGACATTCCGCCTCGTCGCGCTCCATTCCGCTTAATTCGGACGCACGTCAAACCAACTTTTAAACATTCTTTAAAAGAACTAATGTTTAAATAAGGTATTTATTCGTTGAATATTATAACAATCTAAGTCGACGATATTAAAGGAGAATAATTAAAATTCTACAACAATCCAGCCATGATTTCTTATTTGTTTATGATAAGAAAGGTTGGTTAGGAACTGATACGGAACGTGTGTCACCAGCTGTCAATGTCAGACGTCCAACTCTGCAGATTTTGTTGACAGTCTAATTTAATCATAGAATGTTTTGTTATGAATGTTTAGTTTTTGATATAATTCCGTAAGTACACAAAATCGCGTCGAGTTATTGCTACCAATGGTTTCGGCGTGACTCAAAGAACGTTTTGATGAGCGGGTCTCCTGTTTTCTTAATAAGTATTGTAAAAACAACATATGAAATTTGTGTACTGGTGTGTCACTTTCCCATTCAATTTGTCTGGAGACTAATGGATTTGAATGCCTGCTATTGTAGTGAGTCGAGAGCCTATCATGCAGGTAATACGCCACAGGAATAGTATCCCAATATATCAACTATTTCACCTAAAATATGACATGCAAAGTTGACCAGTTAGAAGTTCAAAATAATTCTGTAGTTATCACTACAATACCCCCTTTTCGGCAAAGAGGTTAAGTCGTACTTAGCCGAAACAGCCGGGGTAACCGGAGAAAACATTCACCTATCCTACGGCAATATATTTCTAAATATAAAACTATCAGCTATATATGAAACTAACTCATGCTATTTCATATATTAAACTAAAATGTATGTTCTAGAGTTCTAAAACTAACTCAATTTATGTTGAGTGTCAGGAATACAGCGTCTGGCCAGACCGCTGCAATTCTCCTGCATTAAAAAAATCATACTTGGATTTCTAATGAGATAATCGCAAGTAGCCTACTAATAATAAAGAATTATCTAAAGTAATATAGTTCTTACTTATGTATAATAAGAAAAACTATTTGAAATTTAATTAAAGTATAGTAATCTAGCATTCCTACATAATTTACTAGTTAGTAATTAAATTGTAAACCTAATAAAGTCTTTAAACTAATGGAGAGATTGACATTTAAAATGTATAGCCGTTGGGCTGACATTGTATAAGGAAAAAAACTTATTTTCCTTTTTTTCTCAAAAATTAAGGAGTATTAATCCATATCCTTATGTTTACTCTGGCGCCTAGAGTGTGTAGTTACAAAAGAAATTGGTTTTCATGAAAACGCTTGACAAAAAAATTTCACATGTGAGTCATGTCATATGTGAAAAATGAGGCCTCTGATTGGTTATACCAATCCAAAATAACTAAGTTCAAAATAAGAAAGTTGCTAGCTAGGGGACACACCTTGTGAGACTTTTATTATGTCCTTGACATGATATTTTCCAACTTTACCGGTTCCTATCTCCTGAAGGTCGTAAACAACATCCGAATGCTTCCTGACAACTTTACATCACAAAGCGCGGTGCTAGTTTAGCGGAGAAGAAGT
Organism: Ephestia elutella; assembly: GCA_018467065.1. Taxonomy (NCBI): domain Eukaryota; kingdom Metazoa; phylum Arthropoda; class Insecta; order Lepidoptera; family Pyralidae; genus Ephestia; species Ephestia elutella. The sequence goes on along the minus strand of CM031576.1, from coordinate 13,908,206 downwards.
GAGCTGAACGACTGGTCATTTGAAGGTATTAACGAATTTGGAATGCCGCCTCTTTTTGGCAACATGCCATCCGTCATCATCTCCCGACCTTTAGCCAATAAAAATGGTGTGTGCCCAGTGGCAACATTGATAGTGCTATTCAAAGATAGCTGGATTTGAGGTAGGTACTTAGACCAGTTTCTTTGATCTTCTCCTACTAAAATAGCTAGGCAGGTTTCTATAGTTTGGTTAAAACGTTCCACAGTGTTGGACTGAGGCGCGTAGTACGCATTGTAAAATATTTTTGGTATCGAATGGCTCGCACAAAAATCTTTAAATTGTTTGCTCTGAAATACAGTTGCATTGTCGCAAATTATAACACATGGAATTCCCTCTTTATATAGGATTTCCTGTTCAATAAATGATGTTATTGTTTTGGCAGTAGCGGTTCTAAGTGGGTGAATCCAACAATATTTAGTAAATATATCAACTATGGACAGTATGTAGATGTGACCAGAATAAGATTTTACTAATGGACCAATTAGGTCAATGGACAGAGTATGCATCGGTTTGTTGACACATTTCTGGTTTGTCATGTGTCCGTGTGGAGGTTGGTTGGAGTGTTTATAAGCTTTACACTTCTCACACGTGGCCACATAATTCTTCACATCTTCATACATGCCTTTCCAATAATAATTTTCTTTAATTTTAGACAAAGTTTTAAATGTACCAGGATGGACTGCATGTTTTTCATGATTCTCTTTGATGCATTCCTGTACTAGTTCTCTAGGTAATACAATTTTCCAATCGTTATCCGATTGTAGATTTGAATTTGGTTTGGAATATCTGAATAATACTTTATCTTTAATTTGATAATTTCTATGATACATCGGGTTTAACTGAACGTTTCTAAACAACGTATTATACCAATCATCTTTAGAATTGCAACCGCCATCAAATATAACTGCCTCAATACGGGACAGTACGTCTGGTACTACGTGCATAGAACCTTTTTTATGCCTAATTTCAAAATCAAAACAAGATAATTGCATTGCCCATCGTGCTAATCGACCTGATGGGTTGGTTAGTGTCTTGAGCCATTTCAAAGACATATGATCTGTCACTACTATAAAACGACTTCCTTCTATATAAGGTCTAAAATGGTTTATTGAATCCACTAGGGCGAGTAATTCGCGTTCGGTTGTGCTGTAATTTCGTTCTGTTTTCGAAAGCAACCTGGAATAAAAAGCTATGGGGTGTTCTATACCGTCGATTTCCTGGACAAGCACGCTACCAATACCGACGCTTGATGCGTCTGAGTGAATTTGAAACGGTTTGGAAAAATCAGGGCAAGCGAGCACGGGAGCCTGAGTCAGAGCTTCTTTGAGCGCTAGGAAAGACCTTTCTGCTTCTTCTGACCAGTCTACCGTATCTCTGCCTTTCTTCTTGCCTATCAGAACCGTCATTGATGCTATAATAGTTGAAAAATTTGCTACAAATCTTCGGTAGTACGAACAAAGCCCTATAAACGCCCGCAATTGCTTAGCGGTTGTGGGACGTGGAAAATTTCTGATACACTCTAGTTTTTGTGGATCTGTCAATAAACCTTGTGAGCCGACTACGTAGCCTAAATATTTGAGCTCAGACTTACAAAACTCACATTTGCTAAAATTTATAGTTAAACCTGCCTTGCTTAAAGCTTCAAAAACCTCATTTAAAATGGCGATATGCTCTTCGAACGAGCTAGTGGCTATGAGAAGATCATCACAGTAGGCAAATATCTTCTCACCAAATTTGTGATGGAAAAGAGAATCAACCAATCGCTGTAATTCGCACCCAGCGTTCGATATGCCGAACGGGACACGTTTAAATTCAAACAAACCACGATTGGGTACCACGAATGCGGATTTTTGGCATGATGTGCCGGAACCGTCTTCATTATCAGTATCGCATAATGACATTTGCCAGTAGGCTGCTGATAAATCAATGGAACTTAAATAACGAGTACCACGCAAATTATCTAAAATTGAACTTATATATGGCACAGGATATGAGTCTTTAATTGTGACGTCATTAAGTTTCCTAGCGTCTAAGCAAAATCTCCATGAACCATCTTTTTTTGGGGTCATGACAACGGGGTTTGACCATGGGGATTTAGATGGTGCTATTACACCAAGTTGAAGCATCCGGTCTACTTCTTCATTTAAGGCTTTTAATTTGACCGGTGACAGAGGGTAATAATACCTTTGTTTTATTGGTTGCCCCGTTGTTTTGATCCTATGCTCAACTAGAGATGTCCTACCTAGGCCTCGCTCCTCTGTACTAATAGATTTAAACTTTTGTATAACTTTGTCTAGTTGGACTGACTCTAGGGGAGAGAGGTCATGTTTTGGTACTATGGTGCATATTGTTTTGTTCGGTTCCGGCCTGACAACTGGTTGTCCATATGAAATATTTAAATCCTCTAAACTTGGTAATTGTATTAAATCTAACGTTATAATAGAATCCATGCCAAAAATAAAATTATTAGAAATTGCTGGAATTACCATAAACATAATATTATAAGTATTACCTCTGAAATTGACTGGTAGCAGGATTTTACCTTTTACCTCAACAACAGAACGGTTTGCACAAGTTGCCGTGGAAGAATAATCCAATAATTTAAATCCTAGGCTCAAAAAATGTTTATGGTAATTGTTTCCTATCAAATGTGTTGTGTTGCCATTGTCGTGTATAAAAAATAAAAAAAAATAAAAAGTGTATGTTGGGCGGGGTGCGGTGTGCGCAGGGGTCTTCAGCTATTTGAAGCGAAGACGGGCAATATCCCTGCGCAGTGCGATTATACACGAACAATTACTTTAGAGAGAGCCGGATGTAGTGCTCAGGATAGAGCCTCGTACTTTTGAAGTACAAGGACCTCTTGTCTAGTAAGCCTTAGGTCCTGGGAGTCATGGGCAGGGTGATATCATTAATACAATATGGTTGGGATAGAATATAGCATTTTATTCCATAAACACACTAGCCGCTGAGGGCGGGCACATGTTATACTAATACCAAAATCTGATAAGTCTTTGCCGCAATTAAAAGTTAAAATTAACATAAACCAAATATAAGGTACCTGGCCAGGTCCGTACACAAACGCCTGTGCGCACTTAGAACGTTGTCCCGTTCACCGTTTTGTGATCCATTGGGTTCGAGCACTGGTACTGGTCGCGTCCTCAAAGCGACGCGGCGCTCCTGCACGCTCCGTTGTATGCGAGATAGTAGACGCTGGCTGGGCCTTCCGAGGTTTGCGCTGAGCCACACACGGACGTCGGATCGAAGGCGGCGACGCGGCCTTTGGAAATAAGGTTAGGATCCGTGTGTCGCACCTTGGGGTCGCCGACGACGGGGCCTGCGCCGTTGCATGCGGTCCACGGTCCGAGGAAACCGCACCCTCTGGTGATGGGAGGACACTCCAGGAAGCGCCAATTCATACGGCCGGGCGGGCACGTGGATATCAACAGCTCATCCTCCTGACAACTTCGTGGCGGCAAGTATCCCCTGTGTCCTTGCGCGTATCGCGGATTTTAAAGCTAAAGGTTAAACTATAGTCCCATGACGGGGTGCCGAGGGCGGCGAAAGTGAAAAAACCCAAAAAATTTAATGATTCTGCTCAAGCCATGTTACGTGTCGTGGCGGCCTCACCAGGAAGAGAAAGATCCCTCCACTTGATTTGACATTCCGCCTCGTCGCGCTCCATTCCGCTTAATTCGGACGCACGTCAAACCAACTTTTTAATATTCTTTAAAAGAACTAATGTTTAAATAAGGTATTTATTCGTTGAATATTATAATAATCTAAGTCGACGATATTAAAGGAGAATAATCAAAATTCTACAACAATCCAGCCATGATTTCTTATTTGTTTATGATAAGAAAGGTTTGTTAGGAACTGAGACGGAACGTGTGTCACCAGCTGTCAATGTCAGACGTCCAACTCTGTAGATCTCAGTTGACAGTCTAATCTAATCGTGGAATGTTTTGTTATGAATGTTTAGTTTTCAATATAATTCCGTAAGTACACAAAATCGCGTCGAGTTATTGCTACCAATGGTTTCGGCGTGACTCAAAGAACGTTTTGATGTGCGGGTCTCCCTGTTTTCTTAATAAGTATTGTAAAAACAACATATGAAATTTGTGTACTGGTGTGTCACTTTCCCATTCAATTTGTCTGGAAACTAATGGATTTGAATGCCTGCTATTGTGATAGTGTCCCTGTTCGGGCGCCATTGTCGTGTATAAAAAATAAAAAAAAATAAAAAAGGGTGTATGTTGGGCGGTGTGCGCAGGGGTCTTCAACTATCTGAAGCGAAGACGGGCAATATCCCTGCGCAGTGCGATTATACACGAACAATTACTTTAGAGAGAGCCGGATGTAATGCTCAGGATAGAGCCTCGCACTTTTGAAGTACAAGGACCTCTTGTCTAGTAAGCCTTAGGTCCTGGGAGTCATGGGCAGGGTGATATCATTAATACAATATGGTTGGGATAGAATATAGCATTTTATTCCATAAACACACTAGCCGCTGAGGGCGGGCACATGTTATACTAATACCAAAATCTGATAAGTCTTTGTCGCAATTAAAAGTTAAAATTAACATAAACCAAATATAAGGTACCTGGCCAGGTCCGTACACAAACGTCTGTGCGCACTTAGAACGTTGTCCCGTTCACCGTTTCGTGATCCATTGGGTTCGAGCACTGGTACTGGTCGCGTCCTCAAAGCGACGCGGCGCTCCTGCACGCTCCGTTGTATGCGAGATAGTAGACGCTGGCTGGACCTTCCGAGGTTTGCGCTGAGCCACTACGGGGACATTGGATCGAAGGCGGCGAAGCGGCCTTTGGAAATAAGGTTAGGATCCGTGTGTCGCACCTTGGGGTCGCCGACGACGGGGCCTGCGCTGTTGCATGCGGTCCACGGTCCGGGGAAACCGCACCCTCTGGCGATGGGAGGACACTCCAGGAAGCGCCAATTCATACGGCCGGGCGGGCACGTGGATATCAACAGCTCATCCTCCTGACAACTTCGTGGCGGCAAATATCCCCTGTGTCCTTGCGCGTATCGCGGATTTTAAAGCTAAAGGTTAAACTATAGTCCCATGACGGGGTGCCGAGGGCGGCGAAAGTGAAAAAAACCCAAAAAATTAATAATTGCTCAAGCCATATTACGTCTCGTGGCGGCCTATCTAGGAAGAGCAAGATCCCTCGCCACTCGATTTGACATTCCGCCTCGTCGCGCTCCATTCCGCTTAATTCGGACGCACGTCAAACCAACTTTTAAACATTCTTTAAAAGAACTAATGTTTAAATAAGGTATTTATTCGTTGAATATTATAACAATCTAAGTCGACGATATTAAAGGAGAATAATTAAAATTCTACAACAATCCAGCCATGATTTCTTATTTGTTTATGATAAGAAAGGTTGGTTAGGAACTGATACGGAACGTGTGTCACCAGCTGTCAATGTCAGACGTCCAACTCTGCAGATTTTGTTGACAGTCTAATTTAATCATAGAATGTTTTGTTATGAATGTTTAGTTTTTGATATAATTCCGTAAGTACACAAAATCGCGTCGAGTTATTGCTACCAATGGTTTCGGCGTGACTCAAAGAACGTTTTGATGAGCGGGTCTCCCTGTTTTCTTAATAAGTATTGTAAAAACAACATATGAAATTTGTGTACTGGTGTGTCACTTTCCCATTCAATTTGTCTGGAGACTAATGGATTTGAATGCCTGCTATTGTAGTGAGTCGAGAGCCTATCATGCAGGTAATACGCCACAGGAATAGTATCCCAATATATCAACTATTTCACCTAAAATATGACATGCAAAGTTGACCAGTTAGAAGTTCAAAATAATTCTGTAGTTATCACTACAGCGACTGCGAGTATATATGTTTTCATAATTCAAACAACAATACTAATATCAAATTATCTTTTCAGTTAAATATGAAGCGAATATATGTGTTTCTATAATCTGCTCAGGTAAATAAGACAAGGATGCACATATTTTTTGTACCTTTACAACATTTCCATAACATTACGAGAGTCTAACATGAGCAAATAATTGCTGCTTGCCTCGGGGTGATGTATGCATGTCACTGTATTTCACAAAAATGAGCCTTGCATAATGACAAAATTATCTAGAATAATAAATGATGACATGACTCGGATGAAAATAATAATTGCCAAAGGACATTCTTCATATCGTTGGGAAACTAGCGCGCGATTCTTATTTTAGAATTAAAAGAATACTGAACCAGTTTAAAAGTTATCGGAAGAAAAAACAAAAAAGATAATGTTACATACTATGAATTAGTATGAATGAAGGTTTTTTACTCAATAACTTACTCAATTACTGTGTTTTTGAGGATTATAATGTGGTGGTTTACTTTTTATTTCTCAATTCCATGAAAAAAAAAAAAAAAACAAAAACAATCAAAAGCAAAACAAGAACTCATGAACTCTATCTTACTAATTCGTACCTCCTGGTTATCTAATAGATGCGTACTCCAAACAAAATTATTAGCTCAGTAACAAGCGATTCGTTCAGATCAAATCGGTAGTACTAGTGATAGTATCCAGTGTTTGCTTAGCCTCAAGCCGGGATTGAGCCATTTAATTTTATAACGTTCATCTAGATAGCGAGAACCACCGCCTATTGCCGTGCCTTATGGTTTGTTTGTTTGCCGATTATTTTCCGTTTTATGGCTTTAGGGCTTTTTGACGCCCAGTGTTTGCGCATGAAGACATTAAAGATTCATCATCGATAATGCGTAAGGTTATATGATACTAAATCCAAGTTTTGCAGTAAAACATTTAACAATTTTTTTTGTCAGCAATTTATATAAGTAGATGACAAAAAAAATTGTTATACAACAAACAATCCAATATTTATATACCTAAGCAGGTACCTACATGAGTGAGTAGGTACTTGTATAAATATCGGATAACTATGTTTGTTATATTACTTTTATAATATATTTTTAATTTTTCAATATAGAGTTCCTACAATATATAAATTGGTGCGTTTGTAGAAATTAGTACGACTGATACATAAATGATTTTATTCTTAAGTTAACAGGATAATTAATCCCATCAGTATGACCATGTCACTTTTTCAAATAGTGATCCGCTAACTACTCAACAATTTATTTTCCGAACATAACCCCACCCACCTAATAAAATCCAAATAGCAGCAATATCCTCAATGTCTTAACTACATTAAAAACAGCACAACTGAACTAATTAACAGTCTTACTTAGTCCGGGGCCCGGGGGCTGAAATACTCGTGAAATAAAACAAACGTGGGATTGTGAATTTTGATATCTCAATCTGGGGTCAGAGAGGCCGCCATCACGACACCCTTCGGTGGTCACGAGCGAGATCGCTTATTAATTGTTATCGGTCGAACGCATTACATGCGTTAAGGATGTATTCGGAATTATCTATAGTCTTGTCTTTAACTTTTCAGAAAGTCAATTGCTGAGTTCAGAAAAAGTCAATTGCTAAAAATAATGGGCCTTTTTTCTAAAAAAAAAAACTGATACCTACCTATATTATTTATTTCACTTTTTAAGAAACATTTTATTACAAAATATATCAGAAAATAAATTTGAAAAAATTACTATTTTTATTATATGTACTAAGCTGATTTCAATAACAATGACCTATAAATTGTTGTCTGAAGTTGAAAATGTTGTCACAATAAATAAGATAACATTACTATAGCATTGTTTTCCTTGTAAACCTTTAGTAAGAAAAACAATTAACAATGATTTAATTTTTTTTATGTATTTTTAGTGATCGTTCAATTTTCGATTAGATCAGTTGTGTCACTTATGATCGCGCGTGTCGTGTAAAGTGCTAACGCATCAAAATACCGACGTTCGTCGCGTCATGAGCGGCCGGCCAGCGATGACCCAGTTCGTCACTCCGCTTGGTATGTTTACCTTTGATTACTAATATTGTTAAGGCGACGCTCTCCTACTTGCCTTAACAATGAATACGCCAACGAAAACAATAGAAATTAAAACTGAAACAGAAAGGTATCTCCTTGACCGATATAAAGAGGAAAGAGCAGAACGACTGAAACAACAGAGTCTGATTGATGACTTAAAAAGTCAAATAGAAATTCTTCAACAGCAGCTTCAATGCGCTGTTGAGCCTAAAAGTACAGCCCCACCAGCGCCTATCGAAGAGGTCCCTCCCCCGTCTGTCGATTATGGCACTGACGAGGAAGACCTAGCCAGGGAAACAGAGTGGATAAGAACGAAATCAAGGAAGAAACGAAAAATGAATACGTCACCCACACTCTCACCAATAGAGGTTAGCCCAGAGCTAGACAAGGCGAAGAAAGTTCCCACACCGCCTCCCATCATAGTAGATGGCGTGGACAACTATCAAAATTTCTACGATTTTCTGTCAAGAGATGTGTTAGCTAGCACTTTTGCAGTTAAAATCCTGAATGGCAATAGTGTCAAAATAAATGCTTCCAACGAAGAGGCATACAAAGCCATCGTTAAGCTCATCTCAGCAAATAATTGCCTTTGGCACTCTTATGAGAACAAACAAGAGAGGCCTATCAGAGTAATGGCAAAAAAATTGTCCTCAACCTGTAAGCCAGAGAGAATTATTGATGACCTAAAATCGAAAGGTCTAAAAATTGAAAATGCTGTTAACAAATTGAGTTGGAAAACTAAAGAACCACTCAATATGTTTATGTTAACTTTTGATAACAATGAGGACATTAACAAAATTTTCAATATCAAATCCATCTTGGGTTGTGTTGTCGATATACAACCCCTAAAATCACCCAAACTTATACCACAATGTAAGAGATGCCAGGCCTACGGTCATACTCAGACGTACTGTGCCAAAGAGCCGAGGTGTGTAAAGTGCACAGGAAGGCATCTGACTAAAGACTGCAGGAAACCTGCGACAGAAAAACCGAAATGTGTGCATTGCGGAGAAGCGCATCCAGCAAACTACAGAGGTTGCACGATTGCCAAGGAAATTCAGAAAATTAGGAACAAACATGACAAAAAACCGGTAAGGTCTCAAGAAAACCTAACAGCCATTTCAACTTTAACTAGCCAGCCTAAACCATCTACAAAACCTAGGGCAACCGTAAGTACAAAAGTGTCTTACGCCCAGACAGCTGCCAAAAATTCCATAAGCTCTCATATTACTGAAAAATCCGATCCAAATGTGAGTAAATTAGACGAAATCATAAAATTAATGACATCATTTGATGAGAGATTGAAGAAAATTGAAAATAGCACTAAAACTGCTATCGCTAAAAACCGAAAATGATGGACAATCTTAAAATTATGTCCTGGAACAGTAATGGGCTACTTAAGCATAAAAACGAGCTGCAGGTAGTTCTAGATATAGAAAATATTGATGTTTGTCTTATATCTGAGACACATTTCACCAAACAATCCCACATTACATTTAAAGGCTATAAAGTTTACCATGCACTTCATCCAGATAATAAAGGGTACGGCGGTAGTGCTGTAATCATTAAAGAAAATATAAAGCATCAGGAATATCACAAACATGAAAGACCAGAGATACAATGCATAGCAATTCGACTAATTACAAAGAGGTATCCTCTCACGGTGGCAGCAATATACTCCCCACCTAGGCATACCATATGTAAATATAAGTATTTGGATATTTTACAAAACCTTGGTGAGAAGTTCATACTAGGAGGTGACTTCAATGCAAAAAATACCCATTGGGGGTCACGCTTAACGAATACTAAAGGAAGAGAACTTATGTATGCCATTACAGAATTAAACTGTGACGTCGCATCTACAAGATCTCCTACATACTGGCCGACGGACCCACTTAAAATCCCGGACCTCATAGACTTTTTCATAATTAAAAATATTTCATCTAATTATGTAAGAACTGATCAAAGCTATGATATGAACTCTGATCACTCAGCAATATATTTAGAAATAAGAGAGAACCTAGTATTAAAAGAACCTAACCTTACTTTAGTCAATAAATATACAGACTGGGAGAGCTTCAAGTTAGAGTTAGATAGTAATATTGAACTGAAAGTACCATTTAAGACCCCAGATCAGCTAAATTTAGAATTAGAAAAGTTTATTAAGTTAATACAACGCATTGCCTGGAATTATACTACGACGTTGCTTCCTCGATATTTATTCAATCAATTCACTATGCAGCTCGCTCTGCTATGTACTAGGCATGACACAATTTTTAGGACCTAGGGATAAAATAAAATAAGTCCAAAATTTACATCCGACTCTCGTCCCACCCTTACCTGTCACCGGCGGAGGCGCCATACTTCATTCGCTTTTTGTGTGCGGGCATGGCAACACACACACTACAACAATATTTTTATTTTCTTTATATTCCAAGTATCTGGAATATCTTTAAATTAATTTATAACCTCAGTGTCAGTGGAAAATGACGTACTTTAAATTCATTTCACTCGTAAACAACAAAAAATGTAAGTATTTTTTCATTACCTGAATATCTGGTTTGAATATTAACGATACTTTGAAAAAGTTATAATGCCTAACAAAATGTTAGATAACTATGTATTTATGTTGCATTGGCTACTATTACTCGTACGTAATCGTGATTTTACATCACACCTGTGTGCCCCTGCGGGTACTTTGATAACATTTAATCATAAACTCAACAAACAACGGTCGTTAGACCAATTGAATTTTATTTTTTCTCCGCTGACCCAACTATGCACCTACCTTCCTTTTATCTAGGAATTGTCTGTGCATGATGTTGCATAATACAATATCGCGAATAGTATCTCGCGTCCTGAGTTGCGATTTTACATGAATCGTAACCATAATATGCGTCACATGTTTAAGTCTTACATTTGTAAAAACATTTTTTCGTGGCAAAACACGAATCTACATATGTATTGATAATTTTCTTCTTATTCCTTGATTGTTCTGACCGTCGTTAAAAGTTAAACGCAAGGCCCAATTGGGTTATTTGTTGATGAAAGATTAATCATATTGAACTACGATATAACAAGTATGTTCAGAATAAGTCTGGGTCCAATTCTATACTGAAGACCCTGGAATAATTGTGTAAACAAGATTTTAGCCAAGCATAAGCTGTCATCATTGCAACATTTAAAATTAAACTTTTATCCGTTACGTCACTTGCTTAATTGTTTATTGTGATAAAAACGTACGTACCTATTTTGTACGCATTCTATTTTTTTCGATTTTAACGTTACTTCGTTAGTGACTGGATGGGTCTGTCTCAGCTGTATTCACAGTCTTAAAAACCCATCAAACCCCATTGGGCCCACTTGGTGCCCTAATCCTCCTTACCCATCCATGGGAAGGACAGTGCCCCAATATTGGGGACATTAAAATAGCTATGATGATGGCGGTTGGTCTACGGGTAGTCAACGAGGAGTCTACAGGCGATCTACGGGTACTCTACGGGTGGACTACGGGTGGACTACGAGTGATCTACGGGCGGACTACGAGTGATCTACGTGTGGACTGTGCTAAGCACATACAGAATTACAATGCGATTGTAGTCACGTGTGCTCCGACCCAATAGATCTACAATGCGATTGTAGACGGGGTTAGAATTACAATGCGATTGTAATCAGGGTTTTACACTATAGTCAAGCACATACAGAATTACAATGCGATTGTAGTCACGTGTGCTCCGACCCAATAGATCTACAATGCGATTGTAGACGGGGTTAGAATTACAATGCGATTGTAATCAGAGCGACTATAGTCAAGCACATAAAGTCCGATAGAAGAACAACAACAACGCAGAAGATATGCAGCTGCCCAGTTTCCTTACGCAAAATGGGCCCAATCAAGAGGCCTAACTACAAAATCTTCGCGCAAAGTAAAGTATTACCCAATATGACTACGATATAATCGTAGTCTAGTTTATATACTACACCTATATAACAGCACATATAGAACTACAATGCGATTGTAGTCGCGTGTGCACTGCCCAATAGAACTACAATGCGATTGTAGTCAGGGATACACATTTACCCTTAGAATTACAATGCGATTTTAATCAGGGTTTTACACTATAGTCAAGCACATACAGAATTACAATGCGATTGTAGTCGCGTGTGCACATGTAATTTTAATAAGTCTAATTTTTGCCATTTCGACTCGAGATGATGATGATGATTATTACCTTATGTAACTACAACGCGATTGTAGTCAGGTATACACATTATTACCCATTAGAACTACGACGCGATCGTAGTCTGGTTTATAAGTATTTTTACTTACTTACTTATTTTATACACACTTTTATTAGCATAAACAGAACTACAATGCGATTGTGGCCAAATATACACATTATCAGCCAGATATACGCAATAGAACTCCCAAGCTATCGTAGATAAACTATTATCCGAAGTATAACTATGCAAATAGTAATATTATCAGATGATAACCATGTAACAAAAGTGTGTATCTTACTATACATTTCGAACACCCTTTAAGTATCTCATACTTATTAAAACTTTACTAGACTGATACAGTCAAGTATTATTTTTTCTGGCTGCGTAAGTTCTTGGAACTATAATGATGTTATAACCATGCACTGTCAGTATTAACTCAGCTCTGTTCATTTCAGCTAAACACGGACTTCGAGTCTCAACTCTTGGTAGTGACAGATTATCTGTATGTATCTGTTGTTATAAATGTTTGAACATCAGGACTGATGAAAATCGCAGACCATTGCTGGTCATCATAACAGGTATGTACTCATACCAAATATCTAAACATTGGGGAGCAGATAGAGCCCAAGAGAAAGCTGGGAAACGGAGTTCGGTAAACTGAGGAAAGGAAATCCACTCATCAATCGAGATGATTATTCGCCAAATATACATAATTTAGATAATTTACAATATACACGTCTGGTACATTTATTCAATACTTTTAATAAATCGACTGATCAATCGATCAATCAGTTATTGCCTTTATATTTCATATATTAAACAGGTATTCTACGTCACTATTGAGTATGGCGTCAAATTTGACAGTATTTTAAATAAACTGTTCCGGCGATCAATTTTCTCCTAAAAGTTTGTATAATGAAATATTTTCATTGTCAGTCCGGGTGACTCCGGAACCACCCAATATCGGGTCAATATCCGATACCGGTCTCTTTATCTTTTTATAATTAGCAACTCGCTTCACTGACAGTTGCCCATGTATCTTTATACATAAAGAACACATACCTACATAAAGTTTTATACATAAAGATTATAATACATAAAGATCCAGCTTCTTGACTGATTTTTTTGCAGATTGCATCCAATCCATCCAAAGTAATGATACCTAATACAAACTGAGATTATGTACTTACTTATTATTACATACTTTATTTCAATACTTACATATGATCAAGCTTATCAATCCAATTAACCGGCTTCTACGCTCACTATAGTTGTACAACAGCAACGCTCTAAAGCACCTTATAAATGGAATATAAGTGCCTTAAGCCAGTAAGAGCAGTGCTTTCTTTTTTGGGCAAATTAAAGTAAGATAACAAAGCACTTGTTTTTTAAGAACTAGACATTAGCCCTTAGCTCTAGCTTGAGCAAGCAAGTACTGAACAATATTAGATACTCAGTATGTTGTTTTTTAGTTTCTGTCTATGGGGATTTATTCAAATAGCCAATATGGCAATGGATTTTTTCTGATCGTAAATGTGTTGAATACTCTACGTAAACTCGAATCTTTGGAACTAATATCCCCATCATTCTATTAATAATTCAATTTCCTCCGCAAATTTAATTCAACAACTGGATGCATAATTATAGATATCTATCTTAGTGATTTGGATGCAAATTTTTTGATCAATAAAAAAAAAAAGAAAGAAAAAAAAAAAAGAAGACGTAAAGTAGTATAATATGGACCTTTTCTTTCTACAGCTACTCTGTATTTATTACAAATAACTCCTAGCCAAGGTCATCTGCAACGACTTGCGCGAGTAAGTTACCATTTGGAACAAGGAAGTAATCTATTATCGAGAATCTAATCACAATTAAAGACTCTCTTGTCATTACACGGCCTTTGCCTATACGTTACAGAACTTTTAGATTCTTCTTTTGGAAAACTAAGCATCATAACTATTTTCTTTATAATATGTATTTGTTACTGGAAACATAATAAGCTTGTACAGAAAGTACACTTGAATTTCGTTTGTTGAATTCAGTATTTCGTTAATAGTTCTAACTAAAGGCTCGTGCATACGAGTACGTACTCATAACAAAAGTTATATTAAAATCATCGTACTGTGGGTAGGTACCTAATACTACCTATAGTTTATACTCTATGACTGTAGCCAATTCACCTATATATTCGGCTAAGTACAGTCTATAAAAACAGTGTAGTTTATATAAACAGTATATTTCAGCAGAAATGTACCGACCTCAAATTTGCATATTCATGTTTTTCTCTTGCAAACTAATATACGTATATTTGTCAGGTGAAGATATTCCTCGAGTACTTATAGAAAGAATCCTGAATTAGTATAGTGTCCTTTCAACTCGACACATTAACCATCTAGAAGTGTATGTTCATAATCAATACAATAAAGATTTCTAACATTAGGTAGTCAAAATTCTAGTCGCTATTCGTAAAATTAACTCTGAGCAAGCACCTCTGCCTGCGTTGAGTTTGCTATTGCAGACTAAAAAATGTTCATTCATCACATCTCTCTTAGTAAATATTTACGTTTTAAAGTTAACATATCCTATTCCCAAATAAGCCTGTTAAAATATCCTGTCTCACAGGAAATAACTATGATAGTGTTAATTTGGTTATGTTAATTATTGTCCCATAAGGTATACTCATAGAACTTTTAATCTGTTTCTTGTTAACTTCTTTTTCTCCCAAAATATCAAGGCTAGCAACCAAAGTCTGTATCCTACAGAACTTAAACATTGTATTTGATAAGCTTTAATATTTTTCACCATTTTGCATTACAAAATGAAAAAACCGTAATGGCATTGCATCACATAGCCTACTCGAAGAATTTTTTTCTTAAATTTCGTATTTTTTTTTTTTTTTGTTTATTACTAATATCTTTTTGGAAGATAATCGTAGATGCAACTACATTTGTATTTATTCATGTAATTAACCATCCTATATCAAAGTATCTAAGGATCCACTTTTAATAGCTCACATTAAAGAATAATAATAATTAATATTATTATAATGATATAAAAATAAAAATCTTGCAAATTTCGCAATGGTTCTAAACATCTGCATAGTGAATTGATTGAATAAATATCGAGGAAGCAACGTCGTAGTATAATTGATGGTTAAACAAACTTACCTTAATGAAGTTTGACCATAATTATACAAGACGTTGCTTCCGAAGATATTTATAACCCGCCCGTCCCAATCAATATGTTAAATACATATTACGCGATATCCCAAGCGCCACATTTCGAAATTTTGTTCTAAAGGAATGAAGTATGGCGCCTCCGCCGGTGACAGGTAAGGGTGGGACGAGAGTCGGATGTAAATTTTGGACTTATTTTATTTTATCCCTAGGTCCTAAAAATTGTGTCATGCCTAGTACATAGCAGAGCGAGCTGCATAGTGAATTGATTGAATAAATATCTTCGGAAGCAACGTCTTGTATAATTATGGTCAAACTTCATTAAGGTAAGTTTGTTTAACCATCAATAATACGCCTAAAATTAAAAAGAAGATATTTAAAAATACATACCCTAGAGATAAGAAAATTAATCACAGAAAAAAGGAAACAAAGACGTCGCTGGCATCAGTCTAGGTGTCCAGAAGATAAGAAAAAGCTGAATAATATTACGAAACAAATTAAAAGAGAAATAAAAAATCATATCGAAGAACGTACAAACAAATATCTTCAAAAGCTTACAAATTGTAGCAGCACAGACTATTCACTTTGGAAGGCTACCAAGTGCATGAAGGGGCCAGTAGAACAAATTCCGCCAATAAAAGTTCAACCTGGAAAATGGGCAGTGACTAATGAACAAAAAGCGATTATCTTCGCTGAACATTTAGAAAACATTTTTAAACCAAATATAACGCAAGAATCTAACGAGACAATAATTGATGAACGATACGATATCATAGATGAAGAAACAAATTAATATTAAGCTTGTTTCCCCTAGAGAAGTACTAAGTGAAATTAAAAAGAATATCAATCCCAGAAAATCCCCGGGCTTTGATCTTATATCAGGCGAAGTGCTACATAATCTTCCACGAAAGGCGGTAGTCAAACTCACAAATTTAATTAATGCTGCACTGAGACTCAAATATGTACCTGACTTATGGAAAGTCGCTGAGGTAATCATGATAGCCAAGCCAGGAAAACCACCATCCGAGGTAACATCGTACAGGCCAATCTCTTTGTTGCCTGTCATGTCAAAATTATTTGAAAAACTATTACTAAAAAGGCTGAAGCCTATTTTAGAAGACAAAAATCTCATTCCTGATCACCAATTTGGCTTCAGAGAGAAGCACTCAACTTTAGATCAAGTGCATAGAATAACAAACATTATTGAGAAGACACTCGAGGAAAAAAAAGTATGTTCTACCGTATTTCTAGATGTAGCACAAGCTTTCGATAAAGTGTGGCATGAAGGCCTGGTCATTAAATTAAAGAGGATTCTGCCCAAAAACTATACTGATATACTAACATCATACATATCGGATAGAGTATTCAGAGTACGTCATGATGATGCATATTCTGAAATTAAGGAAATAAATGCTGGAGTGCCGCAAGGAAGCGTATTGGGTCCGGTCCTGTACCTTTTATACACCTGTGATATTCCATATACAGAAACAAACACTATTGCGACCTTTGCCGATGACACAGCCATAATGGCGGTTGGAAGCACTCATGCAGAAGCAGCAGAAAAGGTCCAAACAGCTGTAAATAAAGTATTAAACTGGACAAAGACATGGCGAATACAGCTTAACGAATCGAAATCAATCCACGTTAATTTTTTAAACAAGCGAGAAGAATATTTTCCAATATTTGTAAACCAAAACCGAATTCCATACGAAAATGCAGCTAAATACTTAGGTATGACGCTCGATGCGAAGCTTCGCTGGAAAGCGCATGTTAAAAAGAAACGACAAGAGCTAGATTTTAAAATTCACAAATTGTACTGGCTCCTTGGAAGGCAATCCACATTGTCAGTGCAAAATAAATTACTTCTGTATAAACAGGGCCTCATGCCAGTATGGACCTATGGTATACAGCTGTGGGGCTGTACCAAAAAGACAAACATTGAAATCATCCAACGCTTCCAGAATAAAGTACTGAGGGCTATAGTCGATGCGCCTTGGTACGTAAAAAATAACGACCTGCACCGGGACCTTAACATACAGTTCGTTCGTGACATAATACAAAAATACGCAGAAGCACATGAACACAGGCTGCTTCACCATGTGAATGTTGAGGCTATTCAGCTCCTCGACAACACGGACATAGTGCGAAGACTCAAAAGAACTAAACCGTCTGATTTAGTGTAGTGATAAAAAAAAACAATTTAATAGTGATAGTGATAAATAGTGTTAATATAGACACACGAACAAAGTGCCTTCCCCTTAATAGAGACAGTAAGAAAAGTGCCGATGGACACATTCTTATTCTATAGTAACAATATAAAACTAGGTCAGAGTAAAATTACTCATTAGCCTGACATTGGGCTAGATTGTAATATTATTAGCGTATTAAATTATTTATATAAGTACGTTAAGTAAAAGGAAAAAAAAAAATGTATTTTTAAATAAAACAGGTACTTAATTAATTTATACCTACTATGAGATAACTAAAAAATCAGAACTATTTTTTATTGTTTTACAATTATTTTAATTTTTGAGTATTGAATTACAATTATTTTTTCATATTACACCATTTTTACCCGTTTTTGTTTATTTTATTATATTTATATACATTTTAATAATCAATTAATTGCCAAAAAAATATACATAGTTGACTATGGATATGGCGTCACACAGGTTCAAGGCAAAGGGTCCCGATTCAGATCGGAAAGACGAAATTAAATACAGATCACACTCGCTCAGGGCTCGGATATCATAAATTTACAACATAAGTGATTCCGGACTTCGCTTCGTACCGTGCCAATATGAGGATTAAAGCCTTTCTAACAAGCCGTTTATAATCTAAGTAGGTTTAATACCGGGGTAAAAACCCCACTTAAATGCCAATGAAGGTAAATGGCAGTGTATATTTGATTGTCTGTCTTTATTAGTAAGCGGTGCAACTGGATTCTAAGTTTATATAGCTAAGTTATAGCTCCCTTTTCCCTTTTCGCCGTGCTATGGCATACAAATATGCGCTTACTTACTATGCTGCTGGTTGCATATTTTCTCCTATTTGCTTTTTATGAAACTTTTAGTTGGTATTTGAATAGACATATATAAGATATTATTTCCTTAGGATTATCAGACTACACAAAAAAAGCCTTTAAAGTGATCGTCGGGTAACCTAGTAGCCGCAAATAGGCAAGCATTGACTAAGTAAAATGTTTATAATATGTTTCAGGTTTCGGTTGATGGATATCACAATATTAGGAAATAAGATTGTGGTAATATACCAATTGATACACCTTCGAAAATGCGTGACATTTTTTATACTTTAAACAGCGTCAAAATGTAAATGCGATAATATACAACATTTTATTGCGTTGCGGTTCATTTGAATGCAAAGAGTTCCGACGGAATGGACATTTACGTGTACATACGAAGTAATTTTGCGGTAGGTGGCTGTCAACAGGACCTCAAGGCATCGTTTCGATTTTACTTATGCAAGTAAGACATGTAACATGTTTATAACATTGCCTTTTAAGTTACATATATTGATATCGGAATGCACCGAATTTTTTTAGTCCAATCGACTCAATTTTTTCTCGTCTCGTATGTCCTCAGTGTCCTCGTCTTTTCCAAATAAAAAATTGATTGACCTTTGTAGTGTATTCATGTTTATTTAACTTTTATTCTTGTCTATTTTACTATTATAATTACTTATTTAGCTCAAAATGTTCTTTTTTACACATTCTGTAGTAAAATTTCTACGTTGCTAGGGAATATTTCTTTAAACTTACCGCTATATCTTCATTTTTGGTTATTTTATGTTATTTTGGTTTTCCCAATATATATTTCGTGTTTATTTCCACCTTTTTATACTTAATTCTTTAAATTGTGTAAATTTTTACTTGCGTTTTTTCATTGTAAACAATTATGATTGTCAAGCGTTGTCGCATGTCAGATTTTATTTTTCTAAAATTCTATAAATTTCTATGTATACCTTTTCGCAAATGTTCTAATTTCGTATTTTATTTGAAAATTATGAAGCAATACGAAATTCTAAATCGAGGCCTATATAAAGACGCTGAATGTCAGAACGGGTCAGTCTTCACTTCTCCGAGAAATCGGAGCGCGGAGCGAAATTAAAGGTCTTGTCCCGGGGCCTGCTGACCCCGGGACCCTGCAAGCCTTCGCGACGTAAAAAAAAAACTATTCTCTCTAAAAAGCTATCAAGAAACGTCGAAGCTATCAAGGACACAGAGGCTATTGTGGATTGAAGCTGTTGCTGCTGAGGCAGTTTGATAACTCCTTTAACTAAAAAGCTATCAAGAAACGTCGAAGCTATCAAGGACACCGAGGCTGTTGTGGATTGAAGCTGTTGCTGTTGAGGCAGTTTGACATTTTGAAGTCGGTGCCTCGCGCTTGTCAGTGGAGAAGGCGTCCACCACCCGCCAGTCCACCTTCATACCTGTTGTGCCGCCAGTAGAACCCCTGTCGGAATTGTGCCGGTTGTCCGACTTACCCCGTGTCGGTATTTCCCCGGGTATTCCGTCCGTGATCTCTTTTCGTCTATTCGTGCCCGTGTCCTTCCCAGTGTATTTTTTTTAATTTTAAATTGTATTGTGTATTTTATATTTAACTGAACATA
The DNA here is from genome assembly GCA_018467065.1 of Ephestia elutella. Lineage (NCBI taxonomy): Eukaryota > Metazoa > Arthropoda > Insecta > Lepidoptera > Pyralidae > Ephestia > Ephestia elutella. The sequence continues at coordinate 13,888,194 of CM031576.1, read as the reverse complement.
AATAACTTTTACTTTTTAAATCTGTTATTTTACTTCATAACAGTTGGCGCCCATCGCATCTTTTGGCTCTGTCTCTCCTCTAAATTCTAAAAAACACACCTACACGTTCTCTTAATTTTGGCTTAGATTCTCGACCTTAAACACTAAATTAACTTCACACTGGTCTCTTTTTCACATAGAACTCATTCATACTAAATATTTATTCAATAAATATTTATTTTATTGACTAACTTGACTTGGACTTAGACTCTATAACTTGACTTTAACTCTTTACTAAACTAAGGTACTATACTTAGGTACTTTACTTTGTACAAGTACTCCTAAACTTCTACTAAAATGTCTCGTCCAATTGCATATAGTCTGCTCAATAAAGCCGAGTTAGAATACGAAGTCAAGGTTAGACTGGAGGAACCAGCTGATAAGCTCCCTCAATTAAAAAACAAGTCGTTTCGCTTACGCAATCTATATTGAGTGATGACATTATAGATTCTCCTTTGCCAGTTGAGGATGATCTCAACGGGATTGAAGCTACATTAACTTACACTGAATTAAAATTAGTCTCACTTGAGTCGGGTAACTCAAAAATTCTTCCTAAAATAGAGACTTATTTAAATCATCTACACTATCGCTTAGATAGAATTGATTTAGATTTACATAGTGATAAAAAAGAAGAATTTGATGTCCTCAAAAATAAATTTGTCGAACTTGAAAAACGATTTGAACCTTTTACTTTTCTGAACGCAGAGCAAAATGTTTCCACGCCCACTCCACCCCTCCCTCAAATTACAACTTCACCTCTTCCTCAATCTTCTTCTACTGTTCTCAGTAGCTTCAATCCTGAAATCCTACAAAATTTGGTACTTCCTTCTTCCTTAAACGACCTAAAAAAGATTTGCTATGATGGTAAAACCTGTCCGAAATCTTTTCTTCAAAAAATAGAAGAATTTCGTATTTCTCGAAATATTTCGAAAGAGAAACTTCTAAACAAAGCTTTCAAAATTTTTACTGACAATGCTTTACATTGGTTTAGATTTCAAAAAGAACTAAATTGTAATTTAACTTGGGACGAAGTTACTAATCTTTTGATAAGAGACTTCGGTGAACCTGACTACGACTATAAACTACTAAATGCCATCAGGAATCGAACCCAAGGTGACAATGAACCCATTGTAATTTATATCTCAATTATGTTCGGTATGTTCTCACGTCTTACCAAAAAACTTTCCGAGTCTGAGAAACTCGAAATTTTACTAAGGAACATAAGACCTTGTTATTCGATGTTCGTAGCCTTAAAAGATGTTGACTCTGTCGTTTCTTTGATCAATACCTGTCAAAGTTATGAGAAAATTCTAGATAGAGATAAAAACTTTAAGGAACCTGATAATGAAAATAATTCTTTTAGCTCAGAATTTAATTATAAATTACCTTCCCCTTCTACTTCGAATGCTAAACAATTCTTCAACAATAATTTTCAGTCTCAGTTTCAAAAACATACTTACTTTAATAAAAATAACTCTCAGCCTCAATCGAAGCAATCTGTAAATACAATTAATAAGTCTGCTAGTGTATCTCCTAATCCTAATATCTATTGCGTACGCTGTCGTACCAATGGTCATTCTCTTAACGAATGCCCTCAACCTAGATTTTTAATATGTTTTAAATGTGGTACAAAAGATGTTAAAACTCCTGATTGCCCTAAATGCAATGCAGGAAAATCTTCAACTAATTCAAAAAAACTAAAATGTGACTTGGATAATAAATTTAATCAAAAAGATTGGAATGATTGGTTATTAACAATAAAAAACTTTTTCCTCTGTTATAGAACTTCTTCTGTTCTCTATGAGAATGAAAAGGATTCTAATCGTCCTTTTATCAATGTATCAATTGATAATGTTTCATTATCAGGACTTTTAGATAGTGGCAGTTCTTTAACTATTTTAGGAAAAAATTCACATCTTGAAATTCTGAAATTGGGTTTCTCGTTATCCAAGTCTAAGTCGGTTGTTGTGTCTACTGCTAATAATCATAAACTCAAATCTTTAGGTCACTTTGATCTTCCTATTACTTTTAATGGTCAAACTCACTTAATTAGAGCTGTTGTTTTCCCAGAAATAACTCCCTCACTAATCCTTGGGGTAGATTTTTGGAAAAAGTTTAACTTAGTACCTAACTTATTTTCTACAATATTTAATAATAATTGTCTTGCAATTTCAGACGATAAAAAAATTTTACCTTACGATAATCTTTCTAAATCTCAGAAGGATATCGCTGATGATATCATTAATCGTTTTAAAAGTATTTCTTTTGAAGAAAAGGGTGAGTTAGGTCGAACTAACCTAATTTGTCATAAAATCGATACTGGCGATAATCCTCCCATTAAACAACGCTCGTATAGACTTTCTCCTGTAAAACAACATGCGCTAATCAACGAGGTTGATAAGATGCTTGAATGGAAAGTTATCGAAAAATGTGAGAGTCCTTGGTTATCTCCTGTTTTAATAACCCCTAAAAAGAATGGCGAATGGCGATTCTGCGTCGATAGCAGAAAACTAAACTCTGTTACTCGCAAAGATGCTTATAGTCTTCCTTTAATCAATGAAATACTGGATCATTTAAAAAATGCTAAATACCTTTCTAGCATTGATATTGCTAAAGCTTTTTGGGAAATTCCCCTAAATCCTGCTGACAGAGATAAAACAGCATTTTATGTGCCTGGTAGAGGAATGTACAGATTTGTTGTCATGCCCTTCGGACTTACTAATGCTCCAGCTACTCAACAGCGTCTTATGGATACGTTATTTACTCCTGAATTTGATAATAAAGTCTTTTGTTATTTTGATGATATCGTTATTATTAGCGAATCATTCGAGGAACATATATCGCTTCTAATCAAAGTATTTGAAAAACTATCTTATGCCGGTCTAACTATTAACTTTGGAAAGAGTGTATTCTTTAAAAACGAATTAAAATACTTAGGTTACGTGGTAAATGAACACGGTCTTTGTGCTGATCCTAAAAAAATTGATTCTATTCTGGAATACCCTATTCCATCTTCTCGTAAAGAAGTTCGTCGATTTTTAGGAACATGTAGCTGGTTCCGTCGATTTATTCCTAATTTTAGCACTATTGCTGCTCCGCTTAATAAACTAAATAGTGGTGGTAAAAATGCTGCTAAATTTGTTTGGAACTCAGATGCTAATCAAGCTTTCCTTAAATTAAAAGAAGCTTTAGTAACTACACCAGTACTTTCTTGTCCTGATTTCAATCTCCCTTTTTCAGTGCACACTGATGCATCAAATTTTGGTATAGGAGCTATGCTTACTCAAATAAAAGAAGACAAAGAAGTTGTCATAGCTTATATGAGTAAATCCCTTAATAAAAATGAACAAAACTATTCTACTACAGAGAGAGAAACCCTTGCTGTTATCACTGCTCTCGAACATTGGCGTTGTTATTTAGACAATGGCAGACAATTTGTCATTTACACGGATCATGCTGCTCTAAAGTGGTTTCTAAATCTGTCAAATCCTTCTGGCAGACTTGCTCGATGGACTGTACGTCTATCTTCTTTTAACTTCATTCTAAAACATAAAAAAGGTAAAGAAAATGTAGTACCGGATTTGTTATCTCGTTCTAAAAATCTATCGGATAATAAAACTAACTTAAATGTTTCAGTTTTAACGGTGGAAGAACAGTATAATAAAGTTTTACAAGGCTGTCAAAACAATCCTGATAGTTTTCCAAACTATACTATTAAGGACAATAGGCTTTATCGTCTTTCTCGTTCCCTTCATACTATAACGGATGACTTCGTATGGAAAGAAGTTCCTCTTCCTGGTGATAGAGAAAATCTGATTAAAAGTAATCATGGTTTGCCTGGTGAACCTCACCTTGGAATTTTTAAAACCTATAAAAAACTTTCTCTTTTATATTATTGGACAGGAATGTTCAAAGACATTGCTCAATTAATAAGTGAATGTGAGTCTTGTCTTGCTTATAAGCATCCGAATCATTCACCTTATGGTCCCATGGGTAAACCTAAAGTTTGCTCAAGACCCTTCCAATGTATTTCTCTTGATTTAATGGGTCCTCTTCCCATGACAAGAAAACGCAATCAACACATCCTAGTTGTGAATTGTTGTTTTACTAAATATACTTTAATCTTTCCCCTTAAACGTGCTATCGCCAAAGATATTATCGAATGCCTAGAAAACTTTGTATTTCTTATACATGGTGTACCTCAAACTATTATTATGGACAATGGTTCTCAATTTCAATCTAGAGAATTCAAAAAACTTCTGGATAACTATAAAATACCTTTTATTTTTTATTCACCTCATTATTGCCCGCAAGTCAATCCCACTGAAAGGTATAACAGAACTATTGTTACGGCTTTAGCGTCTCTTGTAGGTGATGATCATAGATCCTGGGATATTTTTCTTCCAAAAATCCAATATGCTATGAACAGTACAGTTAATGCAGTAACGGGTTATTCCCCAGCATTTCTAGTTTTTGGCAGGGAAACTATCAGCTGTGGTTCTGTTTATACTCCTACGAATAACCTTGACGAATTTACTTTCTTACCTCGTGATATTTATGCTACTAATATAGGATTACTTGCGACAATTTTTGACAAAGTACAAGTAGCTCTATTTGACTCCCATACTAAAAATAGTGTTCGATATAACTTACGTCATACTATAAAAGAATTTAATGTCGACGATTATGTTTGGCGTAAGAACTATGTGCTCAGTAATGCCGGTTCTTACTTTAGTGCCAAATTAGCACCTAAATTCGTTCGGTGTAAAGTTATACAAAAACTCTCTCCACTGGTATATATCCTTGAGGACGCTAGCGGTTCTCGTGCAAAATGGCACATTAAGGATATCAAGACTTAGAATTTATTTTAATTTTACTTTTACTTGACTAATGTATATACTTTATTTTTGTTTGTTCCCATCTTCAACTACTAGTTACATTTTTGGCATTTTCTCATTTCCTATAATTTTCATTGTTATCATCGGCTCTTAAGCCTCTAAAGAACTAAACTAAAAATGTTCTTCTACATCTCTCTACACAGTCTTGTGTTGAGACTTTAATTCGCATTACTTAATGTGCACTACTCTCTTTACGCAAGTTTGCATTGCGTACTCTTTATTTATTTCTTTCTTTGAGCGGTTGACAACTCGTAAAATAAGCCCTTGTTATACATAAGAAATATATAAGAAGTACTATACTTACATACATTCATTCTTACTTGTAAATATTTTCATTCTATCTTTATTACACTACTTTCTTACTGATGAGCGGCTGACTACTCATAAAATAAGCCTTCAGTCATATCATATTCATACATATCATTCATCATCAATGGGATTTCAGCGTGAGCGGATTACAACTCCTTAAATAAGCCAACTGTTACGTAGTACTACTAGGCAGGTACTTATCTTGGAGTAGGAGCCATTGACTGTGAGCCCTACCCCTAAGTTTGATCGATTTTAGTATGAAAGGTTTATTGTAATATGAAAGATTTGGTATGATAGGCTGGTATGAAAGTGTTGTCTATTAACCTTCAAAATTTTCACCTAGTGTTAAAATTTTCAGGGGTTTTGGGGGAAATGTAGTGTATTCATGTTTATTTAACTTATATTCTTGTCTATTTTACTATTATAATTACTTATTTAGCTCAAAATGTTCTTTTTTACACATTCTGTAGTAAAATTTCTACGTTGCTAGGGAATATTTCTTTAAACTTACCGCTATATCTTCATTTTTGGTTATTTTATGTTATTTTGGTTTTCCCAATATATATTTCGTGTTTATTTCCACCTTTTTATACTTAATTCTTTAAATTGTGTAAATTTTTACTTGCGTTTTTTCATTGTAAACAATTATGATTGTCAAGCGTTGTCGCATGTCAGATTTTATTTTTCTAAAATTCTATAAATTTCTATGTATACCTTTTCGCAAATGTTCTAATTTCGTATTTTATTTGAAAATTATGAAGCAATACGAAATTCTAAATCGAGGCCTATATAAAGACGCTGAATGTCAGAACGGGTCAGTCTTCACTTCTCCGAGAAATCGGAGCGCGGAGCGAAATTAAAGGTCTTGTCCCGGGGCCCGCTGACCCCGGGACCCTGCAAGCCTTCGCGACGTAAAAAAAAACTATTCTCTCTAAAAAGCTATCAAGAAACGTCGAAGCTATCAAGGACACAGAGGCTATTGTGGATTGAAGCTGTTGCTGCTGAGGCAGTTTGATAACTACTTTAACTAAAAAGCTATCAAGAAACGTCGAAGCTATCAAGGACACCGAGGCTGTTGTGGATTGAAGCTGTTGCTGTTGAGGCAGTTTGACATTTTGAAGTCGGTGCCTCGCGCTTGTCAGTGGAGAAGGCGTCCACCACCCGCCAGTCCACCTTCATACCTGTTGTGCCGCCAGTAGAACCCCTGTCGGAATTGTGCCGGTTGTCCGACTTACCCCGTGTCGGTATTTCCCCGGGTATTCCGTCCGTGATCTCTTTTCGTCTATTCGTGCCCGTGTCCTTCCCAGTGTATTTTTTTTAATTTTAAATTGTATTGTGTATTTTATATTTAACTGAACATAAATAACTTTTACTTTTTAAATCTGTTATTTTACTTCATAACACCTTGACGCTGAAATTGCTTTACAAATTCCAGTAAAATAAGGTGTACTTGTCAAGTTTGGTGTAAATTGAAAAAAATACATATTCTACGAAATAGGAAAAACCAGCAAAATCCTGGACAGCGGCGCATCGTCCTTTTCTTCCCTTTATTTTGACTATAAACTTTGAGGTAGTGGCCGGAAGGAAGTCACTGTTAATAAAATTCAAATTCACCTAATTTGAAATGTTTAAGGTCATCTGTATTCTAGTTAGTCCTTACGTAAATTGTAATAAGGTTAAGATTGATATTTAATTTGAAAATGTGTCGTAAACTCGTGACTTGATAGATTTTTTCAGGGAACAGCGGCGCCAGTGGTTATTGCTGGGAAAATAGGCAAAAAACAAATAAAAACGGGTTAGAACTAATGAGTGTGTAATTTTGTTAGTCGTGGAGGGTGGCTCGCGGCCGGCGGTCTCAACCCTTACCTGGAAGGGCTGTATCATTAGGGCTTGGAATACTGCCGTAGCATTAATCAAATCTCCTCTAGTCATTAAGTATCACTCCTTGTAATTATTCCGCGGTATTTATGTAAAAAAATCGTTTGCTTCTCCCAATTACGCGATACATAGTCAAGAAAAGAAGAAACATGTGATTGTTTTTACTGATATGATGGCATTTTTACAAAATATTATCCAATAGTAGCTTTACGCCAAAATCTCCAAGGGCAGTTTTTCCATTAAGATTATTGCAATAAATAAAAGTATTACCATTATCCATACTAATATTATAAATGCGAAAGTTTGGATGTGAGTTTGTGAGTTTGTGAATTTGTGAATTTGTGAGTTTGTGAGTTTGTGAGTTTGTGAGGATGTTTGTTACTCAATCACGCAAAATCTACTGGACGGATTTCGATGAAATTTGGTACAGAGGTAGATAATGACCTGGAATAGCACATAGGCTACTTTTTATCCCGGGAAAAAGCACTGTTCCCGTGGGAAATTTACGCGGGCGAAGCCGCGGGCAAAAGCTAGTTATTACATAAAATTAATTACCATTTTAGATTTTTTTTTACCATTTTTACATATCTGTAAGAGGTAGAAACTTGTGGAAGTTGCTTTGAATAATGTGGATGAACAATAGACTATAAATGATTATGTACGTATGTTATGAAGGGATGAAGAAGGGAGGCAAACAGCGGCCGATGCTATTGTGCAATGGAAGAGGGTAGACTATGATTCATTCGCATGCAACCCTCTGATTGAACACAGATTAACTTTGTACCGATTTGTGAATAAGCTCATAAATAATGGGTGGGGTTGAAAGTTTTGACAGGCACATATTCATATCCTTAAAATTAAATGTTGCTCTTACACAATTTACAATAATGAAACAGAAATACTCTTTTATTATTATTTTAATAATTATTTGCTTCGCAAAAAACATAGAAGAACAATTATCTTCATTGACATTGCAATCACCTAATTGTACCTTCAAAAATATTATAAATGTGAAAGTTTGGATGTGAGTTTGCATATTCTAAGTTTGTGAGGATGTTTGTTACTCAATCACGCAAAATCTACTGGACAGATTTCGATAAAATTTGGCACACGGGTAGATAAATATCGGGAGTAGCAAATAGGGTACATTTTATCTCGGAATTCCTACGAAAGCGAAGCCCCGAGGCGTGACTAGTAAGTACTATATTATATAAACTCTAGTGGTACCTTGTACTTCAAATTTCTGTAGACTGTACATACCTGAGGTACAAACAAGGCAAACAAGGAAGTGCTTAGCAACTATCATGGCGGCTGTACTGCAGGGGTTGCCAACAAAGAGGAGCATTGAGATTTCTTGGCCGCCAACACTCAGCACGCGTCCACCCACGCAAAGCAAATAGCAAGTGACACATCTGCCAGTTGATAATAGGTCAAATGTACAGTCAGAAGGTAATAAGTTTTGCAAAAAAAATTTGGTACTTTTGTTATCACCTGCACGCGCATATAATGCATAATAACGAGAGACATTGAAGAGTTTCTTAGTTTAAAGCTGATCCTGGGTGAATCATCAGTTCATGTTCGTCATAAAATACTCAAAATCACTGTCAAATTTAAACTAGGTTCAAAATTAAAAAAAAAAAACAAAATTACTTTATTTCTCTCCACAATCTAACATTCACAGAAAGAAGTTTAAAGTTGAGAATAACAGTGTAAGATTGTGAGAGAATGGTATCTGAACTAAGCAGAGCCTGTATCTCAGTACACCAGCTTCTCCCCTCTAAAAGTAATGTGAACAAACTTTATGCAGCGGTGATCGCTTACCATCAGGTGACCCGCTTGCTCGTTTGCCGCCCTATGTTATAAAAAAAAAAACATAATTTAGTGCATGTAAAATATGGAGAAACAATATTTACCAGAAATATGCTATGATATACTAAATTATATATTACTTTCGGTTGTATTAGGGGACGTAGTTACGAAGTTTTGCCTCTGATACTAATTTAAAGATTTGACATGTAAAACATGTTAAAGAAACATGTAAACATGTTGAACATGTTAAAGATTTAACATGTTCAACTAAACTAGGACATAAATTTCTTATGAAAGCTTGTCCTAAAACTTAAATTTATACTTCCATGTGTGCAACTTTCCAGATTAAAATGATATTGATACTCCTTATTTATTTTCTTCGTAGCTATAAGTGTAATCATCCGGATTCACCTACAACTGTACTAAAAAATAGGTCAAGTGATTTAAATTTCGAGTTCCACCAATGATGATCTATTTGTTCAAGGTATCTTTTAAGTGGACTCTAATTCAAAGGGTCCGGTGTCATTACAGTCCCAGATTATATAATACTATGCAACCCA
>CM031576.1:13788082-13878601 GCA_018467065.1 Ephestia elutella | reverse complement strand
GGTCTGTAACACTGAAGCGGTGGTGACAGAGTGGTAGGGCGACCGCATGTGGCTGCAAAAGTCCCAGATTCGAATCCTGCCCGTGCTACACGAGTTTGTATACCAATCTGACTCATGTACCTGTGTAAGTTATCATCGAACACCACTTGCTTCCGGTGAAGGAAAACATCGTGAGGAAACCTGCACTCTGGTTGATGATTATCAGCTAGTGTGTGAAATGGAGAAGGCAATGGCAAACCACTCCATTAAAATTTCCAAGGTAGTCGTTGTGTGTGTTTCATTCCATATAATGACCACAACCCTCAGTCATGAGGAATATGACTAAACAGAGAGAACAGGCTGTCGCAGTAAAGGTCTCACTGATTTTGATTGGGTAATTTGCGAGTAATATAGTAATAATTCGGTAATATAGTATTCCAGGAAGTAAAAACTTCGTTGGGTCCTTTGTGTGCGTAATTTTTCGTGAAAAAGAAAAATTTTTCAAACTGACAAGTTTCAGTGTTGCCACTGGACTTAAAGAAAAAGTCAAAGGACTTAGAGATTTACGTCAAAAATTTCTTGGACTTAGCGATTTCTTGGACTTAGTGTTTTTATGAACTGATATACAATATTTTTTATTTTTTTTAATACTCCAAAAACTACACTTAGAGAGTCCCTAGAATGAAATCAATTAGACCAATCGAAAGAGAATTAAAAACTAAACAAGCCAGTGTTGCTAACTTAAAACCATCAAAAGTGGACTTAGTGATTTCATGAATTGGGGCATCCAAATAGAAGCCTTTATGATCTTTTTTAGAAATTCTGTCTTTATGTCTATCTAACTGTATATTTGTAACACATCCCTTAATTACTGCTAGATGGAATTTAATGCGGTTTTTATAGTTATATTGTTAAAGTTTAAATTAAAAACTTTTCCAGCTTAGTATCTGAATCAATCTCAAAATTCATTTATATTCCAGGTAGCTTCTACTAATGTTAGGTGTACCTACTTATTTTTATCTATGTTAAGTAAAATAAATCAATAATAACCTAAATTAATATCGTTAGTTTGGCACATTACACGTTCAATCAACAACATCATTTGTAGGTATTAAAAAAAGAACATCCTTCTATGCATACATATTTAGGTACTATGCGATTTAAATTCTATCGGTTTTTGTTATTTTTGTTAAGTTGTCATCTTGACATTCAAAACCATTCGAAACTAACTTCACTACATATACATTTGTCAAAGAGACTGGAGTGAAGTTGCTAAAGCCCGACCCAAGTTTAGATTCTAATCGGACTGTACGATAAAAAATGTAAATTCACGTCTTGTAACGGTTCGTATTTGTTTTCGGTTTATTTTGTTTTCAAGTGCAATTTTAACTGCAAAGAATGCTCGGTTCGTACTTGTGTCGTCCAACGATGGTGAGCTATGCATTTTTTATTATTTTTGGAAACCCAACCCATTTCCCACTAGAGATACAATTTTTTTATTTTTTTTGTAAAAAATAAGACATCCGAAATACAAAATGAATATTGCTCACCATGTCTGATGTTTTACAAGAAACCTTTTCCATTAGAAAGTAAATCTCAAAGGGAAATAAAGCGATTTATAAAATTATCGTTTTTTTATCGTTTTCGGAAAGGGTTTTTTGAAAAAATCTGTTTTGTGTTAATTTTAAAAGATAAATTATATCTTGAATGCTTTATCTCTAGTGTGAAATGGGCTTAAAGGTACAACCAAAAGAGCGTGATTACAGTTTTGCGAAACGAATTTTTACTATACATCCTAACTAATATTATAAATGCGAAAGTGAGTTTATTTGATTGATTGTTTCCTCTTCACGCTTTATCTATTGAACCGATCTTCCTGAAATTTCGCATACGCATAGTTAAAAGTACCGAGAATAAATAAATAAATAAATATATACGGACAAATCACACAGATTGAGTTAGCCCCAAAGTAAGTTCGAGACTTGTGTTATATGGATAGAGAAGGATATATGGTACCTTTCATCCCGGGATAAAGCACTGTTCCCGTGGGAAATTCACGTGGGCGAAACCGCGGGCAAAAGCTAATAGTACATAAATAAGGTAATGGATATGATATTTATAACATTTAACCAAAATTTCGCTCTTTGGGTTTATCCTATTTATAAATTAAGGTTCATCGTCTAGTTTGGAATCAATGACGTTTAACAGTACGAGTACTATAAAAATAACATAACAAAAGGTTGTAATTCTACATTTGTTTCTTAATATGTTGATAAGTTTGACACTAATTGATATTGTTTTTCCAATAACGTCATTGATTTCTCATAATTTAGTTATACTTTATTACAGAAACGTTTCTTTGTTGCAGAGATATAAGAGCAGCAGCCAATATAATAAAGTCTTCCTTAGGGTCAGGGTTACTAGCTGGACCTTTAGCTTTTTCCAATTCAGGATGGGCTGTAGGACTTGTAGGAACAGTCATCATTGGACTTATATGTGGCCATTGCATTCACATACTAGTTAGTATTTTAGTTTTCACTATAAATGTATTCTTGTCTCTAAAATCAAAGTCAATTGTTTAAAAATTGTAATATAGCACTTTTAAATCGTCAAATTCTTGTTTTTTAGTTAGTTGACGTCATAAAATTACTTAAAGCTAAGGTTACCACCGCCTCCAAAGCGCAAGTGGAGATTTTTCTTTCAAAATTTTAAGTATTAGACACCCTTTAAGTTTGTGTACACCCTGTTATCGAAGCGATATGAATACGAAACTTTCGATAAAAAATGCTCTTTTAATGCATGTAGATCCTAAGTCATGATGAATGATAAAATCAGATACATTAAACATTTTATCTTATTTCCCAAAAAACTTAATTCCTAACTAAATATCGAAATCTAGACTGTTATCAAAAGTATTGCCTTTAATATTATCGTTATAGTTTGTATTGGAATCATGTACAGCTCAAGAAATAGGATGTTTTTTGTAGACGTTATCATCATCATTCAAGCAGTACACAAAATTATATTTCATAGATATTTTTTTTCTATAAATCTAAAATAAAAAAAGAAACTATCATAAAGAACTACGACTGACAAAAAAAGGAGTGTAATGTTTTCAGGGTTCATGTATGTACGTATGTATGTATGTAAGTTTCTTTATTCCACCATAAGTCCTGAACGGCTTAACAGATTTTGATGTGGTTGATTGGCTATGTGAGTTGTCATGTCAGTTATCCTTCTAAAAGACGATGTCTGTATTTTGGAATTCTGCAGTCAAAAAAGTAGACTTTTCTTTTTCTTATATATATTTAGCAATATTTTTATTTATTTAGCAAATAGCTGCATAACACGTCATGATCAACATATTTTCAGGTAACGACATCCAGAGGCTGTTGCAAAGTTGAGAAAAAGCCTTCTTTGGATTATGCTGAGACAGCCAAATCGGTTTTCACAAATGGACCAAAGTGTGTTCGGCCTTTGGCCACCGCTGCCAGGTAAAAAGCTTCACTATGGTACAGTCAGATGCAAAGATACCTGACCCACCTGAGATTAGGATTCGATAAGAAAGAGGGTCAGGTTTTTTTTGCACCTGATTATACTTTATAGGTACCCACAACGACATGAGAATTTACTATCAATAATTCAGTACATACGAGTATTGTCAAGCAAAGTCCCCAACGGCGTAATTATTTAACCAATTTTCATGCGGTTTTCACCAATGGGTGGTAGTTAATTATGAAGGTTGACACAATAGTTTATTTTTGTGACATTGTACTACAGCCAACACACCAAAAATTCGTGGGATTCGACATGTTGAAAGCGCAACGAAGCTGTATCGTACATTTTAAAATATTCTAGGTTATTTATCGATATTTATGTTTCAATGGAAATTTTTCGTCATTTCATATTTAAATAAGTACTTATACCATTTCATTTAATATATTATTATACTCAGCATTGATGACCGAAAGAGTTGAATGGTTATAAATTTCAAAAGCGATACGTAAAAGTTTTATTTATTATTATCACGCTGAAAAATTGTAAATGAAAAATGTATTTATTGTAATGTACAAGAACAATTGTATTTTTCTTTTCAGCATATTTTCCGAGTTTGCTCTAGTATGTACCTACGTTGGCGTATGCTGTATTTACACAGTACTGATATCGGATTCGGTTAAACAGGTAAGCAAACTAATTATGACTTTGTGTACTTAATATTTGTCATATTAAAAATTCCGTTAACATTGTACCTAATTAAAAATTACCCATAATGACACGTATTGATTAATGTATCAATAACCCTAAGTACCTACATTAGTATTTTAGTTTTCTATTGTATTGTCAAATAAATGCGCAATACATTATCTTGTAAATGCAATCCCACATAAATAAGTATATACTTACCTATTTATTTATGTGCAATTGCATGTACAGCTGGAAACATTGATTTTAGATACCTAAATATGTTTGCCACTGCTAATATATTTTTACTCATGTTACCTACTTGTCATTCGTTTTATACATTTTATAATTTGGGGACTTTATGTTAGTAAATAATTTATTATGTTATTTCAGCTTGTAGACCGGTATGTTCCGTCGGCGATTTGGCCTGTGGAATACTACTGTTTAATATTTATGATACCCCTCTGTTTGCTATGCCAGATCAAATACTTGAAATTCCTAGCTATTTTCTCAATGATAGCCAATATTCTTCTCATGGCGACATATCTAATATGCTTGTATTACACATTTGGAAATCATATAAATTTCGCTGACCGAAAAATTGCCGGCGATCCCGCTAGATATCCTGCATTTATCTCGTAAGTATTTGTGTGCTTACAATATTAACATTATGTAACTAAAAATAGGTACATAAAATATATATTAAGTACATAATTATAGTAGTATATAATTATAGAATCTTACAAGGCATCATTATGATTACGCTAGAAGATTGCTGTATATTGATTACGTCCATATTATACTCTCAACAAATATGATGTTAATCAACTTACCTTACATATACCTAAATACAAATGGTAGCAGCAGGATAATAAACGTATGAAATTATTTAAAGTTTTCATGTCGTTTATTAATGAGCGATTTTTCTGACATAGCTAATATAATTAAGAAGAAAAAATCAGTATAAAAAAATCTCAACAGATGGAGTTTTACTGACAGCCGAGTTGTAATAATGGCTGTACCTATATTCTGCTCTTTTTATTGTCGGCCAGAGGCAGAAAAAAAAATCACATAACAGTTTGACAGTTGCACAAATCACAATAATAATACTTTTTAGATGTTTTTTATTTGTTTTTTTTTTGTTTAAATGCCAATCCTGTCCATTTTTGCTTTTTGAATGGTCTCGCCTTTTACTAAGCGCTACCTATGAATCCATCTGGAACTATTATTTTTTTTATTTGGGTCTCGGAAAATCCCTCATTAATTGTAAATAATAATGTCATCAAATAGGTACCAAACATAACTACATTTGCTCGAATGGAAGGTCGCAGGGAGGCGCTGGATGCAGGCCTGTTCAAATCGAACATTTTGGAAATCCACGGGAGAGGCCTATGTCCAGCAGTGGACTTGCTGCTGCTAAAATGATGATGATGACTAAATTTGCTGCCCAAAAAAGAGTGTTATGTTTTCAGGGTTCTTGTATTTATACAGGATGTTTTGTTGAACAACAGCAACCTCCCTAGGGGTGAAAGTACTCATGAATATGAGCAACTTTTTATATGGGACCGACTCTGAAATCCAAAAAAAAATCTGTTGTTTCATTCATTTTGGGCGAGTATGTATTGTAAGAGCGGTGGTGGCCGAGTGGTAGGGCGCCTGCCTGTGGATAGAAAATCCCAGATTCGAATCCTGCCCGGGCTACATGAGTTTGTATACCAATCTGACTCATGTTAGTTTTCATCGACCATTACTTGCTTCCGGTGAAGGAAAACATCGTGAGGAAACCTGCACTCTGGTTGATGATTATCAGCTAGTGTGTGAAATGGAGAAGGCAATGGCAAACCACTCCATTAAAATTGCCATGAGAGTCGTTGTGTGTGTTTCATTCCATATAATGACCACGACCCTCAGTCATGAGGAAATACGACTAAAGAGAGAGAGAGAGATGTATTGTAAAATGTATGTAACAGCTGTTTTATTTTTGAGATTTCAAATGGGACTGCCCATTCAAAAAGTTATTCATATTCATGAGTACTTTCTCCTATAGAGAGGTTGCTGGTGTTTTTAACAAAACACCCTGTATGTATGTATGTGAGTATATTCCGAAATAGTTTAACTTCTAAACGCCTTGATATATTATGTGAGGTATTCTTATCCCTTAATCCCGGATGACATAGACTATGTGATGTGATATCTAGAACTGCAGTCGTATTTTTAACTTTTGTAAAATTGTTTTAATTTACAGCACGGTCATTTTTGCAATGGAAGGCATAGGCGTGGTGATGCCTGTGGAGAATGCGATGAAGAAGCCGAAGCATCTGCTTGGCTTCCCCAGTGTGCTGTTCGTCTCTATGGCCATCATTGTGTTTCTTTATGGTACCCTGGGCTGTTTTGGCTACTTGCAATACGGAGACGTGTTGAGGGGATCTATCACGTTGAACTTGCCTATGGATCATTGGTATGTATAGGCTGTTATTGAACTAACTGTGAAATTAATAGTCCTTTCTAGAATCCACTTAGTATTGGTTTGAACC
Source organism: Ephestia elutella (assembly GCA_018467065.1). Taxonomy (NCBI): domain Eukaryota; kingdom Metazoa; phylum Arthropoda; class Insecta; order Lepidoptera; family Pyralidae; genus Ephestia; species Ephestia elutella. Next base: position 13,871,906 of record CM031576.1, on the reverse strand, counting down.
ATAGACATAGAAAACAATCATTCTTTAATATAATTATTTTTCTAGCTCTATGGTTTGAACAATTGAATGCATTACGATAATAACTATTTACTATAATAGATCAACTCCTACATTGATATAGTTAAATACCTCGTGGAAGTTATGTAACTTAACATAATTTTAGAATGTTATGTTATGACTTTTAATTAACTTTTTGTAATTATTTAGAAATGCCTTTTTGTATTTTAATCAATCTACTCAAAAAAAAAAATACTGTATCTAATGAACATACATATTTCATTGATCTATAATAAGTAAGTGATTAATCCAACCCAACTCTTAATAAAGAAATAATTCTATACTAAATTTTAATGTTTTAACTATTCATTATTTAGCTAATCTTACCAACCACATGACATGATCCATTGATAATTATTCTTTGTTTCATAATTTAACCATGATACGTTTCCATCTATCTCACGTGACATATTATTTTAGGCCAGCGATATGCGCAAAAGTTTTCATAGCCTCGTCCATTTTCTTCACTTACCCCCTGCAATTCTTCATCGTCATGGATATCTTCACCAAGTATACTGATCCTCACATTAAAGAGAAGTACAAACCGGTGACTTACATCGTAGCCCGGACCATTGGGGTTTGTTTTTGTGGTAAGTGACTAAAAAAGTAATAACTAATATAAAAATGTATCAGTCACAGGACTGCTCATCAGAAGTGAATCTTCGTAGCATTATATGTCACAATACTATTGTGACTAAAAATACGTAAAGAAGTTTTCACTTCAAATATCTTGGAAAACCAAATATTCTAGGCTTGTTTATTAATAAAATTGATCGAACTAAACACACGTGCTTTGGAAGAATCACGTGCGTGAAGGAAAATATAGCAAACGAACACAACTGTATATGCGATCTGTTGATTAGACTGACGATAGCAAAACTGTTATTAAAATTAAATATAGAAATATCTATAACCTATGAAATTTATAGGATTTTGTAGAAAAACAATTTCGTAAAGTCGTATCGTAACGTAACTGCTAATAACCGCTTTCTTACAAAGATAACTAAAATTATAAATTAACTGTAAGTTTTCCGAAAACATAAAAATAAAATAATATTTTATTTGCTTTGTATAAATTATAAGTTTATATAGATGATTATTTCTACAATTTAGATAAGTTGTGAACCTACAAACTCAATATTTTATTAATTTAAGTATCCATTGGTTTTTATTAAAAAAGAAGCAATAGACAGGAAAAAATCTGCTCTAAATATTTTCTTCCTAGTATAACATAAATTATCTTATTACAGTTGGCATTGGCGTGGCCTTGCCGCTTCTTGAGCAAATCATAAACTTGGTCGGAGCCGTGTTCTACGCTATCCTGGGCTTCATCATCCCAGCAGTCCTGGAGACAGTGTTCAGGTGGAGCAACCACACCTTGGGAAGATTCAACTGGGTTTTCTGGAAAAACCTCCTCCTCTTCCTATTTGGAATCGCCACCTTGATATCTGGATGCACTGTCACTGTAATGGATATTGTTAAAATTCTAACTAGTAAAATCGAATAATTGTTATTGGTACATTATATAAGTAGGTTGTTTTTATTTATTGCAAATATTGAGTTGTTGTTTATTTCGCTAAATTAAATAGATACCTCTGCAAACTAGGTATATGATACAATTAGATGAAAATACCTTAGTAGAAAAAAAAAAAAATTCTATATGGCACCCAAATTTTATATTTCTTAAGGATCATTAAATTGAAGTTTTGTAACAGGACCAACTAATTTATCTAGGAACAATTTAGGCTAGAACCAATATTTATCTTTATTATTAATAATTGTGTAAGGTTCTCATTTAACACTGGTACCATTAATTCATTTGAAGTGTCTCATAACTTATCGGAAGCTAATTTTTCCTATAATTGAGAATAATATTATCGTCAAGAATTGCAATTGTTTGTTGCAATACTTATAATCCCTCTTGAAGTACTCTATCTATCAACCATTTCACTTCAAGCTGTAAGTATCTTTTGAGTAAACAATACATCCAAACGTTAACTGGCATTCCACGTTGCAGTATTATACAAGAAGTGCAAATAAATTTATTTTATCTTAATAATCTTAGTCTTTAGTTACATTTGTGTAAATATTTGTTACTAACGTTTAGTGATACCACGGAGATAAAATTATGAAAGATATTTTAAGGAAGATTAGTTACAACCCATTTGAACACAGAGAATATTCTCAATCTATTAAGTAAGTATGAATCAATCATATCATCAATAATAGGTTCATGATTCGTTCACTGGGTCATGATCATCACATTGCACGCAAAGCATGATAAATAATGCCAAATGGAAATGAAGTTTTTGATGAAAAACTGTTTAATTCATGCAGTCTATGATTTCGATTGAAATATAAAAATGTATTGATTACGAGTATTAATATTAATATTTTATTAAAAGGTATCAATCAAGATATAATGTATAGTTAAGTCACTATAAATTGTTAGATATTTTTAGTAATATTGTAGTACTTATCTATTTATTGTACCCTAGGTGTAAGATTATCTAAATATACCGAACAATATATTTGGGATATGGTGTCATAAAACGAATTAATATTTATAGATATGCTTGTCAGAACTACTTTAGAGACGTAGGTCAATCGTGATTCAAAATTTGCGGGTTTACCCTTTTTATGTTGTTGTTGAGATTTTTTTTTCTTCGGAATTATTCCTGAATATTAAGAAATGTTAAAAGAAATTAAATAGAATTTAAAATATTTTTATTTTTCATTTCCTTTCGATATACCCTTAAGGCTGAATTAAATCAGGTTGGTATTAATTTTCCTCACATTATTTGTTTTTTTGCACTTGGGCTTAAAATAAATTATTTCTCTCCTTGCAGTGACGTCAGAACCCTTGCGAACCTCGTAAAGGCGTCTCTTGGTTCGGGTTTGCTTGCTATCCCTCTCGCCTTCTCCAACTCTGGCTGGGGACTTGGGATAATCGGCACTGCTGTCATTGCTTTTGTTTGCACACACAGTGTCCAAATTTTTGTAAGTATCTATAATCAGCACTTTTTTCTTTTTAGTGGATATTATTTTGGATCAGTCAATACGCCTGAAACAAATTTAGGTACAAAGTTAGGCCACATAAAAAAGTATACCACATAAAATACGACCCGCTATTAAAGTGGTATACATTTCCATGTGACCCACTGTACCTACATGCATTTTTTAAATTGCTACTTAGTACGTCGTAATTGATTATTTTCTAAAATCTTTAAAATCTTTATTTCGTCTCATTAACTCAATACTTATCTTCAATGATTTGATATTTGTTAACCTTCCATTATTTTTTAATTCCTAGAATTTCACAAACACTTTACTGTATCTCCAATGTTATTGGTATTACAGGTCGAAATCTCCCAAGAATGTTGTCGGGTGGAAAGGAAGCCCATTCTGAGTTACTCGGAAACTTGCGAAGCTGCGTTTGCGAATGGACCCAAATTTGCCAGGCGCTTCGCGAGTGCCGCCAGGTAAATACTTCCATTACATGTCTTGAAATCCACTGCTAAACCTATGTTCTTTTCTGTTTAAAAATCCAGGAGTGGAAATTAAGGGAGAGAATTAATAAAAAGAAATACTTAGATAGCTGATCTTTCATAGTTTTACCATGTTTTACTAGGTATTATAATATAATATCTACTGATTGCTAGGGCGTTAGTACATATACATATATATCAATAGATTGCTATGATTTTTTCTTATGTTGTCATGCACTATTGCTGACAATATCTACTAACTGTAAACTTCTTTCAATTTCAGAATATTTTCAGAATTTTCATTACTTTGTACATATTTGGGTGTGGCCTGCATATTCACTGTCCTCATTGCAGATTCAATAAAACAGGTATGCATTTTATCTTTTTCCATATATACATACTTATACAACACTATTTTAAAAAGAATATAATTGTGCTCTTCTATCCTACAAATCATCGTTATATTAATTATTATTTTCGTAACAAAATAATCAATCAAAATCAAGTAAAGTAAAATAATTGATAAATAAAAATATCGGACATCTAATAATAACCATTCCAATTTACTCGTATTTGGTCCCTATAACTTCCATTGGTTTAATATTTGGCAAAAAAATGTCTTTTTTATTTCAGATCCTAGACACTTATGCGCCTGCCTACATTTTGGCTGTGGAGTACTACTGCCTGATACTCCTGGTGCCACTTTGCATGCTGGTTCAGATCAGGCACTTGAAGTTCCTCGCTCCCTTGTCATTGATTGCCAATGTATTACTCATCATTACTTTCTTCATATGTCTGTATTATATCCTCAAAGATGGGTTCACGATATCAGACAAGAAAGTCGTCGGTGACCTGTCGAGGTTCCCAGCATTTTTGTCGTAAGTAATAACTTTTAACATATGTATATGTAAGGTGTTATTGATTTATAAATTATTGAAAATATTTATTTATTCATTAAAACTTTATTGCACACGATTGGGCGAGGTAGTCCACTTAGAGCACTAATCCGAATAGCACAAACGCAAACAGCAGAAGGCCTTGTCCACGAACAGCACAATTTAATATTTTGGCATGTGCTGTTCGTGGATTCAAATTTTTATTTTATTTTCGTCCACGAACAGCACATACAACTATTATACTTATATTATGTATATTGATTTGTAAATACTGTTGGAACCTAGTGCTGTCTGCTGAATGTGTCGCCTAGACATATTTCGTATGTACCAACGAAATTATGTGTAATTAATAAACGATCAAGTGATGTTATCGATATCCTTATTTAATATCAGCCTGTATAAGGAACACATTAGCAGACAGCACTAGGTTCAAACAGTATTTACAAATCAATATATATAAGTATAATAGTTATATGTGCTGTTCGTGGACGAAATATAAACAAAAATTAGAATTCACGAACAGCACATGTCAAAATATTAAATTGTGCTGTTCGTGGACAAGGCCTTGTGCTGTTCGCGTTTGCGCTGTTCGGATTAGTGCTCTAAGTGGCCTACCTCGATTTGGCAGACTTAATGCAAAAGCATTATCTACCAGTACTAGCAATATAGACAATACATAAGTTAAATATCAAATAATCTTTTCCAAAAAAAATAATTAAACGACTTCAATTCAAAATTGAGAAATAACAAATCTACCTATAGGTACTGCTTGGGTAGAAGCCTGTGTCAAGTGTTCGGTTCATAAATGACGAAGCTATGCGGGAACAAACAGAAAAAAATGAAAATTAAAAAATACAGCCAACTCTAAGGTTCTCACCTCCTGTTTTATTTTTGAAGTCGGTTGTTTCAAGAATTTCCGTAAAATTTCTCAAGTGCCTGTAGGATTTCTATTTTTTTGAAGAAACATTATTTGTTTGTCATTTCCATAGGACCGTGATCTTCGCAATGGAGGGCATAGGAGTGGTGATGCCGATCGCCAACCAGATGAAGAAGCCCCAACACTTCCTCGGCTGTCCCGGTGTACTTTCCATTGCCATGACACTCGTGGCGGTCCTGTATGGAACGCTGGGCGCTCTTGGATACTTCAAGTATGGTGACGTGCTCAGAGGATCCATCACTTTAAACCTTCCTATAGATGATTGGTTAGTACCCGACTTATCTTTTCCTTGATTTTATCTACGTATGCTGACGTGATCAGAAGATTCATCACTATCGATAATTGGTTAGTACCCGGCTTACCTTATCCTTGATTTCATTCACGTATGGTGACGTGCTAAGAGGATCTATCACTTTAAACCTAACTATAGATGATTGGTTAGTACGTGGCTTGTTTCCCCTTGATTTCTTACACGAAAAATTTATGAGGGGATAAAATAACCCTGTTTGTTTGTTTAAATCCAGTTTATTAAATATCTTACATTTCGAATCTTTAATTATATTGACGCCGTCTTTATGAAACATATCTAAGTAGTCATATAAATATTATGAAAACTGTACCAAAACTTCAATAAAATGTTTCATCAGAATGTCACCAGTTTTAAAATCAGAAAGTTACAAACTGGTAACAACTATTACAATTAGTTAATAGTATTACTTCTCCAAGATATCATTGACCTTATTTTATTTCTAATATTTCCGTATGCTTTCCTTGTTCACTATTCATTTCCTTGTTATTTTCATCTTTCATGGTTATATAAAAAAATACATAATATCAATTCTTTGTGAATTAAAGTTCATTTCCTTTTATTTGTTCTTACAGGCCAGCAATTTGCGCAAAATGCTTCATAGCAGTTTCAATATTCTTCACATACCCACTGCACTACTATGTCATCGTTGATCTACTCACGAAATATCTGCAGCCAAGAGTCAAAGAAAACTATAGGTCGATCTTTCAAGTCGTTCTGAGATCGCTAATTGTTATTTTTTGTGGTAAGCAATTTGTTTATTATTTTCAAAATAGCGAACACAATCAAACATTGTTTAATTATAAAGGTCGCGCAAAAGTTTTGCTTTTGTTTGTATCATTTAAACAATATATACTGACTTGAAACAAAGAATATTGACATCCGGTTTCTTGAAGAACGTGTAAAAGTAGATGCATCTACCTACAGATAACATTTTCTCTATTGTTTTTGTTTACATATGTATATTGCTAGCATAACCTTCCTGCATTGTTTTTTTTTGTTTCAGCCGGTATAGCCGTCGCCTTGCCATTTTTAGAGCAAATCATCAACATTGTGGGATCTCTCTTTTATTCCTTACTTGGCCTCATCATTCCTGCCATCATCCACACCATCTTCCACTTCCAAAACCTCGGAAGGTTTTACTGGATTTTATGGAAAAACATTTTGATTATATTATTTGGAACAGCCTGTTTAGTATCTGGTTGCACAGTCACGGTTTTCGATATCATTGATAAATTAAATAGCAAAACGGAATGATTTAGGTATATAGGTATTTTTAATATTTTTTTTTATAAGCCTTCCCTTTCTGTCTCCAACTAGTTTTGTCATTCTTTTATGGGTAATTTATTTTATGCTTATGAATCACGAAGTAGGTAAGGTGTTAATTTTACATATGAAAGACAATATCCGCATTAGGAGGGGAGCGGGGGACGTATACTTACCGTAGACAGAAATAAAAAAATGAACTCTTAATTCATTAACGTACGACTTATTTTTTCTTATTTTAACAAACTATATAGCCACCTATTGGCCAAACGGTTTTATCAATTTTCGCAAACTGTTTTATTAATTCTGTTTTATTAAAACTAGATGGCTGCACTGACAGGCGCGGATCCACCGCTATGGGAATAATTACGTAAAAATACTTAAGAGTGAAAAGATATACTTTTATCGCGTGATTCCTTGTTGTGTGTGTTACTTTAACTTGTTAATGAGCACAATCTCTAAAATTTCGCGTAACTTCGACACATCTGCGGCACGTGAACTCCGCGAATGCGACAATAGTGACGTCTGGTGGCAAATAGTTAGAAGCCTCAAGTTGGTCGACTGGGGGACAGGTCTACTAGCTAGCTTATGAACAGTTCTTCTTTATACCTACTCTGTGTTATGAATGCATGCCCTGTGACTTGTGATATTAAAATACTATAATTTCTTTTTCTTCATCATCTATTTACAATACAACACAAATAAGTAAAGTACTCTTTGTTGCATCTAAAATAAAATTACTGAAACAATGTACCAATTTAAAAATGGCCAACCTTTGGTAGGAAAGAAATAAAACTTAACTATTTACGAGTACGTATTGGTGACTTATGTTTTAATTATTTATTAAGATTTAAATACATTAATATAAGAATCGTACTTAGTTTAATCAAATCATACTCTAAAAGCTGATTAATTCTATATTTTTGTAGAATTATGTGAGTATTAATATCATAAATAAAACCTATATTTGTCGAATATACTTAATCGTAAGTAGATTCCTAATTATTTTTTGTTATATGTGATTATGAAAGTAATGAACTGTCACAAATCATGTTACTTGGGTTTTATTGCTCTTATGAGATACTTTCTTTATAATTCCATTGTTATGATCTAAAATGTTTGTTATAACTTTATTTGGTTATAAAATTACAGCACTAGTGATGTAATGTAAAGTAAAAAGCACGCGTGCTAATAAATAACATTATGGGTCTAATAATGATGTAATAGGACCACTAGGACATGCAAGTGCGTCGAAGAAGAATATAATAATGTCTATAAAAAATTACATCATGATTGTTAGACAGGCGACCTTCATCATTGACTATTGATTGAGTAGGTCAATCAACTTATTGAGATTTGCGTCGCGGTGGCGGCGGCAATGACAAATTTTCAGCAAGGCAATATGCCAGCAATTGCTCGTTCATGTGTTACACGAGGCAACCTAAAGGCATACCCCAATGTCCATCTATCATTTTTATTGGCTTTAACATAGAGGACTGATTAGCCTATCTACGTGTGAATAACGAGATGACTTACTAGGTACTTAAACTATAATTTCTGCAACTATGACTAATTTTAAGGAATCATGGAATGGAAAAGAAAAGTCTAACTTTCATCCCAATATATATTTAGAAGATGAATGATAATACTATTATTTATTAAACGAGCTGTCCACTCCAAGCCAAGCCCCCATATAATTTGAACGAAGTCCTTTGTGATTGTGATTAAAATATTTAACTTTTGTCCCAAATTGATTGCGATTAAAACATTGGCAAATTATACGAAAGTAGTGCATTCATATATTAAGTAGAGCTAGAGAAGATGCAATCAACCATTTATCATTCATTTAGGATGCAAATACTATGAAATTATTTATCTTATTTAGTAGTTTACCTTACCATTTTATCACACACATCTTAAATATTACGTAATAAAAAAAATCATTCCGAGATACGGTCTTGAATTATTTGCAAAATGATAAAAATATGTTGCATCTATTTGGCTACGTTATTATTTATTATTATTATTTACTATGTGGGGACGCCAGCGCGAGCACCAGACGGGTGATCAGTCCACTTATGCTGGGACCATTTCACCCAATTCCCCGAGACCCGTATAGGGTTTTGAGTTACCTGGTAACTCACGTTGGTGGCGACCCATTGAATCTACCTGTTACTTTGCAGAATTTTAACATCTGCCCTATTGTAATGTTGCTCAGATCATCCTCAGATAGGACGTCTGAGCCTAATACTTCTCTCCTTGCAGCGGCAAATGCAGGACATTCTGCTACTAAGTGAAAGCTAGTTTCCTCTTCTTCCAGGCAGCTGGGACAAATGGGATCGTCCATTTGCTTAATCACTGTCAAGTGTCTGTTCAGTTGACAGTGTCCTGTGAGGATTCCTATAATGATTCTAATGTTCTTCCTGCTCAATTTGAGCAGGTGTTTTGATTTCTTTTGGTCTGCTGCTTTGATGAAGATTTTAGATTGTCTTAGACTTCTAGTTCTTCTCCATCTTCTATTGGATTCTACTTTCATTCTATGCTTGATGACGCCTTTCGTTATCCCATAGGCTATGGGAAGTCTGGGTTCAGGTCCCACGAAGGTTTCATCTGCTCCTTTCCTAGCAAGTTCGTCTGCTCTTTCATTGCCAGTTATGCCTCTATGACCTGGAACCCAGGCCACAGTGACCGCAGTATTGTTGGCCAGCCTGTTCAGAGCATCCTTGCATTCTTTAACTAACGCCGACGTTGTTTCTTCTTTATCTAGTGCTTTTAGCGCTGCTTGACTGTCACTGTATATGATGACTTTTTCCGTATTGTCGGGCCATTCGCTTATAGTGTTCACACACTCTAGGATTGCGTTTATTTCTCCTTGGAACACGCTAGCGTATTTACCCAATTTTACGGTTCTTTCATATTCTGTACCGTCCTGATGTGTGATCAGTATGCCGGAGCCAGATAGCTTTGTAGATTCTTTCCTGGAGCCATCAGTGAAACAGGTTGTCGCGACAATGCCCGCCTCATCTGCGACTTCCCAGTCTTCTCTGGTACCTATGTGTATCTTGTACTTTTTGTCAAAGATCCTTGCTTTCCTGATGAGATCATTATTTGCTAGGATCATTGACAGGTTACCTATATATTCGCGTTCTATTTCCACGTGACCTTTGTCTGTGTGTATCCCTTTCCAGAGTTTATGGCTTTTTAGTCGAAACCATTGCTCTGTTGCCCTCCTTTTTATTTCTATGTCCAATGGATTTAGACCGAGGGCCATTTCTAGTGACGCCGTCGGGGTTGATTTCATCACCCCCGATACCATCAGTCCAGCCAGTCTTTGGACCTTGTCTAGTTCCCTTTTGTTGGTACTTTGAGCAGCTTTATGCCACCACACTATGGCACCGTGAAGAATTCTTGGCATTATTATTGCCTTGTATACCCATATGAATATTTCGGGTTTCATTCCCCAGGTTCTTCCTATCGCTCTTCGGCACTGCATCATGGCCACTTTCGCTTTTGCGCAAGTGTCCACGATGTGAGACTTGAAGGTAAGTGTGTCGTCTATGATAACACCCAGATACTTGATTTCTCTTACCATCTCTAGATTGGTGTTATTGATTTGGATAGGAGCAGGTAACGACTTGTTCCTTTTGGTGGTAAATAAAACGAGCTTGGTTTTATTTGGATTCAAATTTAGTCCCTTGCTCCTACACCATTCTAGGGTTACTTTTAATCCTCTATTCATAATATCTCTTATGACACTAAGAACTTTTCCTGATACTAGAAGTGCACCGTCGTCTGAATATACTTGTGTGTATATGTGCAGTTTGTTTAGTTTTTGGATAAGTTCATCTATAAGCAGACACCACAGGAGGGGTGAAAGACAACCACCTTGTGGGAAACCCCTCTTTGCTCTTATTGTATGTGTGGTGTTTGCTAGCTCCGCAGTGATTGATCTATGTTTCAGCATGTTTTTTATCCATCCTGAAATCTGTTTGTCTATACCCTCTCGTTCAAGAGCTTGTTCTATTGATTCCGGGGTTGCTTTATCGAATGCTCCTTCCACATCGAAGAAACACCCAAGGGCATATTCCGATTCGCTAATTGATCTCTGAATCCGTGTCACTATGCTATGGAGGGCAGTCTCTGTAGATTTGCCCTCCATATATGCATGTTGATTTCCATGTAGTGGATTTGAGGTCTTTTCTATTTCAGTTCTTATTTGTTTGTCTAAAATTTTCTCTATTGTCTTTAACATAAAGGAGGAAAGGCTTAAGCACCTGAAAGATTTCATTTCTTGGTACGAGCTTTTTCCCGGCTTTGGAATGAAGACTGCTCTTACCTCTCTCCAACATTTTGGTATGTAGTTGGTACCGATACTGCTTGAAAACAGTTTCAGTAGGTCTTCTATAATATACTTCAATGCTATTTGGAGCATTTTCGGGATAATCCCGTCCGGCCCAGGTGATTTGTAGGGTTGGAAGGACTCCACACTCCATTCTATCCATTCTTTTGTTATGACCGCTGTAGCACCTCCGGAGTAGGTCACCGTGGTCATTTCTTCATCGACGAAGTCCACGCATTCGGGAAAATGCGTGTCCATCATGTTCTCTAAGATTTCTTTTGGGTTAGTAATTAGAACTTTATCCTTCCTAATGCTACCTAGTTGGCTGCTTCTATCCTTGGCGAGTACTTTCACCAGTCTTGCTGCTTCAGGGTAGCTGGAGATTTCCCCACTTGTCGTGTATAAAAAATAAAAAAAAATAAAAAGGTGTATGTTGGGCGTTGTGCGCAGGGGTCTTCAGCTATTTGAAGCGAAGACGGGCAATATCCCTGCGCAGTGCGATTATACACGAACACTTACTTTATAGAGAGCCGGATGTAATGCTCAGGATAGAGCCTCGTACTTTTGAAGTACAAGGACCTCTTGTCTATTAAGCCTTAAGTCCTGGGAGTCATGGGCAGGGTGATATCATTAATACAATATGGTTGGGATAGAATATAGCATTTTATTCCATAGGCACAATAGCCGCTGAAGGCGGGCAGTCATACTAATACCAAAATCTGTTAAGTCTTTGCCGCAATTGAAAATTAAAATTAACATAAACCAAATATAGGGTACCTGGCCAGGTCCGTACACAAACGTCTGCGCGCACTTAGAACGTTGTCCCGTTCACCGTTTTGTGATCCATTGGGTTCGAGCACTGGTGCTGGTCGCGTCCTCAAAGCGACGCGGCGCTCCTGCACGCTCCGTTGTATGCGAGATAGTAGACGCTGGCTGGGCCTTCCGAGGTTTGCGCTGAGCCACTACGGGGACATCGGATCGAAGGCGGCGACGCGGCCTTTGGAAATAAGGTTAGGATCCGTGTGTTGCACCTTGGGGTCGCCGACGACGGGGCCTGCGCCGTGGCATGCGGTCCACGGTCCGGGAGAACCGCACCCTCTGGTGATGGGAGGACACTCCAGGAAGCGCCAATTCATATGGCGGGCACGTGGATTTCAACAGCTCATGTTCCCGACAACTTCATGGCGGCGAATATCCCCTGTGTCCTCGCGCGTATCGCGGATTTTAAAGCTAAAGGTTAAACTATAATCCCATGACGGGAAGCCGAGGGCGGCGAAAGTGAAAAAACCCCAAAAATTTAATGATTTTTGCTCAAACCATGTTAGTCGTGGCGGCCTATCCAGGAAGAGACCGATCCCTCTCCACTCGATTTGACATTCCGCCTCGTCGCGCTCCATTTCGCTTAATTCGGACGCACGTCAAACCAACTTTTAAATATTCTTTAAAAGAACTAATGTTTAAATAAGGTATTTATTCGTTGAATATTATAATAATCTAAGTCGACGATATTAAAGGAGAATAATTAAAATTCTACAACAATCCTACCATGATTTCTTATTTTTTTATGATAAGAAAGGTTTGTTAGGACCCAGGACGGAACGTGTGTCACTAGCTGTCAATGTCAGACGTCCAACTCTGTAGATCTCAGTTGACAGTCTAATCTAATCATGGGAATGTTTTGTTATGAATGTTTAATTTTCGATATAATTCCGTAAGTACACAAAATCACGTCGAGTTGTTGCTACCAATGGTTTCGGCGTGACTCAAAGAACGTTTTGATGTGCGGGTCTCCCTGTTTTCTTAATAAGTATTGTAAAAACAACATATGAAATTTGTGTACCGGTGTGTCACTTTCCCATTCAATTTGTCTGGAAACTAATGGATTTGAATGCCTGCTATTGTAGTGCGTCGAGAGCCTATCATGCAGGTAATACGCCACAGGAATAGTATCCCAATATATCAACTATTTCACCTAAAATATGACATGCAAAGTTGACCAGTTAGAAGTTCAAAATAATTCTGTAGTTATCACTACACACTATAGACTTTCCAGCCTCCCCTGTCTTCTTTGCGACAGTCATATTTAAATGTGTTTCTATCTTGTCTATACCTCTCCCAGCTCTCATTGTCGTCCTTGTTCTTTAGGGCGACTCTGAGAGCTCGTTTGGTTCTTTTCCTGGCTTTTTGCAGTGACTTATTCCACCATGGTTGTCCCTTGCCTGGTTTGATCACCGTCAATGGACAAGCCTTGTGGAATGCCTCTTTCAGGGCATTATTAAGTCTTTCAGCTTCTTTGTCTAGTTCTTCTTTGCTTCTGAGAGCCATTGTTTCCCCCGGGACCCATTTTTTCATTTCGTTTTCGAAGATGTCCCAGTTCGTTTTTCTGGCATTCCTTATTGTAACACTATCACATACACAGTCTATGTTGAACGTTATGCGACGATGGTCCGAAAAAGCGTCGGATTCATCGACTGTCCAATTCTTGACAAAGGTACTTATTTCGCGTGTCGATATGGTGATGTCAAGCACCTCCTCGCGCGCGCGTGTGACAAAAGTGGCCACATTCCCTATATTTAAAATTTCTAGATCAGAGGCAACAATAAAATCCAAAAGCAGATCTCCTTCTTGTTGCAGTCCGTGCTGCCCCAGGCCAAATGGTGGGCGTTGGCATCAAGGCCTACAACAATCTGGGTGTCCTTACCTTTGTACATCCTTATCACCTCTTCTAGCTCCTGGGATGGCGGTTTATAATCGGTCTCACTGGGTAAGTAAGCCGAAGCAAGCGCCACTCTTGATTTCTTGTTCTTCTCCCTTTCCACAGTGATTTCCACTGTAACAAGGTCTCTGTAACATAGCGTTTCTATTAGTCCTAATGATCTGACCCTGTTACTTGCAAAGATGCACGTCCGGGGGGGTTGCTCACCATCGTTGTGATAGAAGAGTTTCCCTCCCAGGGAGCCGAGGCCAACAACACGTTTGTTGGCCACGTATGGTTCTTGTAACAGGGCGATGTCTATACCCTTCTCAACCACATACCGGTTAAGTTCTGTCATAGCCTCTCGGCAGTGGTGAAGGTTTACTTGAAGAATTTTTATAGTGTTTGTGTGTTTTTTATTTATGGTGTGACCCATTGTGTAATGTGTGTGTGTGTGTGTGTGTTAGAAGAACACACACCAAATATGCTATGTCCCGTTCTAATTAGACTCAGGGTCGTCTAGCAGATCCTCCTCCAGTATACGGGACTCCTCGAAGTCCATATCAAGAGGAGGCAGCTGCCGCGACTCCCGGTCTTCATTAGGACGGGAACTTTGTGGCGTATGGCTGCCAATCGCCTGGTCAGGCTTTCGACCGCTTCCTGGGACCGCCTTATAGGTACCCATCAGCTGGTCAGATCCTTTACCGGCAATCGGCTGCCTGCCACCGCAACTGCAGGAGCACGAGTGCTCGTCCGTCTGTACGTCTATGTCTCTGGCTTTCAGTCCAGATCCTTCTTTTGCCGGAGGGGCACTCTCCTTCGATGTGCTTGCTCTAGCCGAGGACTTTATAAGTCGCACCTGAACCTGTGTGGCCTGGAAATTTAGCCACACATGGTCCTTAACGATGTCCGGAGGTATCCCGACCACCAGTCGCGTGCCCAGGGCAAAACGCTCCTTGTGGATCAGGGACCACTCCGGAATCATCAGGTGCTCCTTATAATCGTTCTGACCCACTAGCAATTCGAGTGGGTCAGACGGAATCTCGTCCTCTTGGCCGGGCAACCAAATCGAAGCCCTTTCTCTGTCCAGAGGACTTACTTTAAGACAGACCTCGCCGAGCCTGCCAAAGTCTAGGCCCAGGAGCCAGCCCTTCGCCTCCTCGGTCATGGGTGTCACAAGGAAGAACCCTTCCGACACCAAGCCCGAGGTGGCGAACGCCAGCTTCCGGCCCCGACCCTGGCACGCACCGCGGTCTGTATATGCTCCGTCAGTTTCTTCCTGATGGAGGACGCCTCCGCCTCCTCAAGCGAAACCCCGTCGCTTCGGTGTATCATCACGGCGAGATCACTCTGTTCCTTAGCGGAGCAGCGTGGTCCCTCCATGCGACCATGCCCTCGGTTCGGTCGTTTCGCCGGAAGTTGCTGGGGACGGTCCTTCATCCGGGTCTGTGCCTTGGCGCTTCAGCTTGCGCGAGCTACTGCCTTCCGCGACAACCTCAAGGCTCGGGGCCGAGGTAGTTGGTCGCTTGTTGGCCGCTGCGTGAGCTTCCGCGTTTCTCTTTTTATTTTCCTCATCTTTGACCGAGATAACCTCTCTTGCCTCCCCGATCCTTCTCCGGTAATACCGGAGCGGATAGCCTGGCTAAGGGTGGTCCTCTGCGGTCTCTTTCCTCTCGTAGAGAGAGTTTCTCAACGGACGTCTGTAGCGTTTCCGATACCGTCCGTCCTTTTTTGGACACTTTGGTCCAACCTTCTTCTTCTTCTTCTTCTTCATTCGGCGAAACTTTGCCCCCCCCAGAATACGAGGGGCAGCCCGCAGCCTCTACGCGTCCACCACTGGGTCGCGCAGATTCTACGGGGATGGATTCTCCGGCGGACAAGTCGACGCCGGTACCCTCCTGGGGTAGTTCTCTTTTAGGTTCCGCTTCCATTTTTCTTGGGTCGCCCCTAGCAGAGGGTGATTTTGTAGGAGTGCTACAGAGCAAACTTACGCCATCACCGACTGGATTCGCCGGCGTCCTGCTATCCCGACACCGCCGACCTCCAGCGACCTAGTACCAGAATATGTCCGGGTAGCCCGCTGGAGGGGTTTGGTTTGATTGCAGAGTGACCTTCTCTGGCATGCATGGTTGGGGACCGCTTATTTTCCCTTCCGCTAGGGATTATTCACGGCTAGCCATTAATATCTAATGGCCGTTCACTATCCACCACCTGTGACCCCTCTGGTAGCCTGCAGCCCGGCCCCAGGCTACGTTACCTGTGTATCTTATATCAATTGCTTATATGTTGATGTTGACTCATTCATTCATCTAATTTTAAGGGCAAATGCGCAGTTCGCTCGTGTATGAGCCAAGCTACAAAATTATATTTGTATGTTACTTTGTGGCTTGGCTTTGGCATTTCAATGATACAAAGTATCTGTGTCTGTATACAGATATTTTTTATCTTTGTAGTTCGATTTTCAGACAGCATCATGTATGACCGTTTCAGTTTAGGATGTTCTAAAGTAACAGTCTTCTCGGATTGGATTAGATTTACATAAAAAGTACTATTACGCCCTAAGTAGGTAGGTGTTATTTTACGTTTTACCGAACTAATACTGTTTAAGTATTATTGAATTTCTTTTAGCTCTTCACTAACCCTTAGGAGAGCTAATTGAAAATATTGTTGGAAAAGAGAAAGAAAAAAAACATCTACTCTATAAATATAAAGTATCTCATCGTCTGCCACGGTCCGGTAAAAATAAAAATTACGACAGTGAAAAAACTTTCCGAACAATCAACAACTACGACGCCGCTTTTTTTAACTCTCCAGTAAATATTTTTGTTTTTTTTATTAGATACAAGTGTTGTATGTATAGCACCTATATACGCTTGCAAAAATGCGTAGGACAAGAGTGAGTGAAAACTACAAGGTAATTAACTATAACCATACCACGTGTAGAGAGTATGGACACCAGATTATTCTGCTCTCTAGTAGTTTGTAGCTTTAAGACATAATATATTATGATAAATATTTTTTTTTATGACTGAATAACATTTTATTAATAATTTTCGACGTGAAAAAAAGCCTTCTTTGAAGGCCAAGTTTCAATTAAAAATATTGACCTTGACTTTGACTCTTATCTGTCTGCTTGAACACAACTGTGGGAATAATAACCCACTGAACCTGACCTATCTTTCACCTTCACCAAAAAAATTGGCAGCTACATCTCGAGGTAGATTGAGAACCTATTGTTCCTCTCGAATCTAGCTAACGCACAAAAATAATCCACTTTTTCTAATCCACCCGGTAGTTTCAACGATGGCAATTAGCTGATACCACATCTTGGCACTATTTTGTACTGTCACACGGGATAAATAATAACCGGGTTCACGTTGCACCAACACAATATAAACTCAACTGAAAGGATGCTTCATCATCCCTTGACTCCTCTTTTGACAAATTCCATCATTTTAATAATCTTTTTTCTAATAATTAAATATTTTGATATTTGAATATAAAAAAAAAATATATCCAATCCATAGAGATCGGATTCCCCATGTTACAGTACCTTCAGTAAGTAAAGATCCCTATTTAGAACTCTTATCAGCAAGAAGGCCTAAAAGGTCCTTGATTTTCATGATCAATCATTATAATCTCTTTTTTGTAGGTCAAAGATACATTTTATAAGTGAAGCCAGTTTTACTATTTCGTTCGATTAATTTAAAGCACGCGTGGTTTTCCCTAATTTCAAAATCATAAAATGTAAAATCAATCATAGCAATAGAACGATATGATTTTTGTAAAAAATCCTAAAACAATATGATTTTGGTAGAAAATCCTAACTTCCAAAACCTTAGGTAAAATGATACAGTTAAAAAGTGACAAAAGTGTTGATTCGTGTTCAGTTGAGTGGAGTGATGAAGATGGCGAAATTTATTATGACAGGTAGGTAAATAATTATTTATAATTAGTAAAGCCTGTTTTGTGAGAAAGAAACAACAGGTCTTCTTTTTCTTTCTTATCAGTGGGCACTGCGCATCACACCCTGAGTTCCTGAAGGTGGTCGACGTCGAAGAGAAAGGCTAAGGAAAAGATGGCGCGACGACCTTGACGCTTTCCAGCCGGATTGGTCGAACGTCGCTATGGACAGGGATAGGTGGAAGCAAGTGGGGGAGACCTTTGCCCAGCAGTGGGACAATATAGGTTAAAAAAAAAATCAGTGTGTTTTTTTAATTCTTTTTTTTTTGGGGCTTTTGTCGATGACATAATGTCAGTCCCATTGAACAGAAAAAACAACATTAAACACAATAAAACTTTTTTTCAAAAAAAGTGAACCGACTTCCATCATAAAACTTAAAATCATAAAATAACAATAAAGAAAAATGTATTAGCATGCTACCTACTGAATGAGGTGAAGTCGGTGCCAAGTGCAGGACTATGTAATTGTTTAGCTAGGCATTTTGTATATATACATGATTCTAATGTTAATTTAGATTATTTAATATTCAATTTGGCACCGACTTCACCTCATTCAGTAGGTAGCATGCTAATACATTTTTCTTTATTGTTATTTTATGATTTTAAGTTTTATGATGGAAGTCGGTTCACTTTTTTGAAAAAAAGTTTTATTTTATCATTTTTAGTGCTTCTACACCTTTTCATTTTCTTTAATAAAAACTTAAACTTT
Source organism: Ephestia elutella (assembly GCA_018467065.1). Lineage (NCBI taxonomy): Eukaryota > Metazoa > Arthropoda > Insecta > Lepidoptera > Pyralidae > Ephestia > Ephestia elutella. The sequence goes on along the minus strand of CM031576.1, from coordinate 13,853,249 downwards.
TCTTTTACTGGTGGCCGAAAATAAAGAATTAAGAATTCGAAACTTTTTATGTCAGTTTGATTTGAAATGTCAGAACATGTCAAATTGTCTATTATTTTTGGCACATAAATAGACCGTGAGCACGCGATGACCAAACCTTCCTTATTTTAAAAATGCTGAATGTTTCTCTGCGTGGTATATACGGATAAAAAATATTAGCGACTAGGTATGAAGTTTGGATCTTAGTTGCTTATGCAGGTAATATGGATAGCAAGGATGATTTTTATAGGTATACTAGCTTTTGCCCGCGGCTTCGCCCGCGTGAATTTCCCACGGGAACAGTGCTTTTTCCCGGGATAAAAAGTAGCCTATGTGCTATTCCAGGTCATTATCTACCTCTGTACCAAATTTCATCGAAATCCGTCCAGTAGATTTTGCGTGATTGAGTAACAAACATCCTCACAAACTCACAAACTCACAAATTCACAAACTCACATCCAAACTTTCGCATTTATAATATTAGTATGGATAAAAAGTACCCTTGGGGCCTTCCAAAGTAATATTAAATTCATCTTTTATAATAAAACAAATATAACTATAATTTAGTAAAGTTACAATGTCTAACAGGGGTTTATATCTGCACCAATTGCCTGGCAATGGATGGCTTGATTTCTTATATTATTAGGAATAAAATCTTTAAAAAACTTTACTAAGGAAATTGAGTTACCACTTTAAATGTTATTGCTACAAATAATCTGCCTAAGTAATCATGATCCAACTTTTATAGTCGCTAATCGCTATTTCTATGTTGGGAACATACACAAAAAATCTTTAGTTTTGATAAAATAAGGAAGGGCATGCTATCGCGGGCTTTTGCTCTATAATGCAATGTTGGTATTTTTATATTTTGTTAGGTATCTTTAAAATTACCGAACAGATTTAGACGTGTTTAAAATGGGACCAACTTGGGTATATATCATTACGAATAAAAAAACAATTTCGGAAATCAGTCCACTGTAGGCGGAGAAATCGGCGAACATACATAAAAAAAAACATACATACATCGAAACATATAACCTCCTCCTTTTTTGGAAGTCGGTTGAAAAAGAGAAACACTTATCAAATTTTTATCAAGGGATATGACTTAACGACTACCGCCAGCTAGCGGCAATAGTCATATACACACTAGTAAACTGTCCAGTCTGTTAGTGGGTATATTCCACTTTGTTCACCTGGGTGATATCACCTGGAAGAAAAGTGTAGACTTTTTAGTATCTTCATTTCACCTCGGACTCTTTTCACCCAGGTGTTTTTCTTCAGGTGAATTGATTCGACAAAATTAGTGTCATTTATTCACCTTGGACTTAATTCACCCAGGTGATATAGGGCCACTTTTTTAATCAATTTAGTAGAATTTGATCACCCACGTACAATTTATAAATAACTCTCAAATTAAAAGTCCTGTTAGGTACTATATTTTTTAATTTAATGTAAATTAAACCTATGGAATTTAAAAGTGATTGTTACGGTTAAGAAAATAAAATAGTTTAATAATTTTCTTTAGTGCAATATAGTATTTTCTTGTTTGGAATGGTAAGTACCTAATAAAATAAGTTGTAGTTAGATGGGTACTTTTAAATATTGTTTTTGATGTTGCTGTTTCAGTAGCCTTTTTTATCGAAAAATTACGTTGATTTTTATTTTTTAAATACCTAATGCAATAATTATTATTTTATAATTTTTTACACACTGAGTAACCCTGATAATCACTTTTGTACAGTTTATTACGTTTAATTTACATAAAACGGATTAAAATATTAACTTGAGTTTAATTTGAAAGTTGTTTTTCAGTATGCAGGTGTTAAAAGTATACTAAATCTACTAAAAAAGTGGCCCAATATCACCTGGGTGAATAAATGCGAAAGTGAACAAATGACACCAAATTTGTCGAATCAATTCACCTGGGTGATATCACCTAGGTGAAAAGAGTCCAAGGTGAAATGAAGATACTAAAAAGTCTACTCTTTTCACCCAGGTGAACAGAGTGGAATATACCTGTTAGTGTGCAGATTTCCTCACGAATGTTTTCCTTTAGATACCGAAAGCTGGTAACCGTGATTTTCATATAAAATTTGACCCCCATTTCAATCCCTTGGGGGTTAATTTTTGAAAAAAACAGTAGTATGTTTGACCCCGGGTCTTCAACTATATCCGTACCAAATTTCATCAAAATCGGTCTAGCGTAATAACAGTGAAATCTTAACAGACAGACTTTCGCATTTAAAATATTAGTATGGATAATATGGAAGTAACAATTTATCATCGTTGTGGCGACTCCTAATCCTAACTAATATTATAAATGCGAAAGTGAGTTTGTTTGTTTATTTGTTACCTCTTCACGCTTTATTTACTGAACCAATTTTCCTGAAATTTGGCATACACATAGTTAGAAGTACTGAGAAGGACATAGAGTACCTTTTATCCCTGGAAAAACAATGTTCCCGTGAGAAATTCACGCGGGCAAAGCCGCGGACAAAAGCTAGTAACTTCATATCCTCCACAACGACGCATCCCACGTGTCTTGCGTACTAACGTTTCCGCGCCAAACTGTCGTTTCTCTTAAAATATATGTCTGCATTCCATTGATATGCATTTGTAATATCATTATAGAAATAGACCATCTCAAGACTGGGGTTACTATTTTCCAAAGTTAACTCACATCAGAGGATGCTTAATCCCTTGGATTAAGATCTAGATTTAGTTAGAAAGATCACCAGCGAACATATCTTGGTATTAACGTTATTTTTTCATGGAAAAATAAACTGAAAAAAAATATTGTACCCTTTTTACTGTGTAAATACATAATTAGGTTTTATTTATGTACCTACATAAAAGTTTAGATATAATTAATGAAAATTACAAATGTATGTTTGAATAATTGCGATTTTTTATTATTGTGCAGAGAAAAGGTTTCTTGCGCACTGTTTATAAGTACTCAATTTATAAATTTGAAGAACGCATATCCCAAAAAACTTGTGTTGGTGAAGTGGTGAAGAAATAATTTCCACGCGGTAGAAGAGAAATTTCACGAGAGGAAAAACTGCTATTGCATAAGTATGTATTTGTACAGATTCGGAATTTGCATATATATGAACCGTTTCAGAGGAAGGATCCCATTTCCATGTATAATACGGAACTCAAAAAAGAGGTGCGCATAAAATAAAGAGATACTTTTGAGATGATGCAACTTTGTTTACATTTGTGTCTAACCGAATTATACTAGAATTCCCTGGCCTATAATGATAGAGGTAACGATGCCAAAAGTCGACGTCGCTCGTGCATGGATGGCCTATTTATAGCAGACCTCATGGGTGCCAAATATATTTCATACTAGCCGCGCCCCGGGGCTTCGCTCCAGTGGGAATTTCGGGATAAAAAGTACCCTATGTGCTGTTCCCGGTATTTTCTACCCGTGTACCGAATTGCATCGCAATCCGTCCAGTAGATTTCGCTTGATGGAGTAAAAAACATCCTCACAAACTCACATGTATACTTTCGCATTTATAATCTTAGTATGAAAGTAGGAATTGGGATAGTATATTCGTAAAGAAACGCGTTACGAAATAAAAATATGTCCTTACAAACTCACATCCAGACTTTTGCATTTTTTTCTTAATATAATGATGATGAATACGCAATGGGGAAAACTGGTGAGTTATGGTTTCCCAATCCCTACGGGTTAACTCGTCGACTAATTAGATTCATTTTGTAGTTTTATTCAATTACTACCTCTGCTGGGTTAAACATTGTGAGGAAACACGTACTCAAACATTTTGGTAGTGCTAGTATAAGACAGTTTTCCAGTTAGTAGGTGTACTATTTTTTTCTAAAGCTATATTTAGTAGTCCTGTAATTATTTATTTTATTTGACGAGAGTTTGACAGTCTCTTAGGTGGTATAGGTCCTTTACAATGTGAGCTGCGAGTAATATTTGATTAGGTACCTACTTTAACAATACTTTTATAAGTACAAAATAAATATGGCTTGTTATGAGAATTATACACGTATATATATAGTTTCAGTGTATACCTACTCGTAGGTACTCCGCAGTAAGTCAGTAGCTCAGTCAGTAGTTACCATTCCGTATATAATGTAAATTATAATCTCACTTCATGTTTGATCAATACAATAAAAAAAAAATTAAATTCGTTCGTAGAGTCAGTGGTCAAAATCTTTTGTGCAGACTTTAGCATATAACTTTGAAAGTCAGAGTTTGGTGCAGTTTTGGGTCCGGAAATTGACGTCATCTCATCTATGCGGCTTTGTAATAAAGGTTGTTGCCAAAACATAATTCATGACAGCGCAGCATAGTTATTTTATATTTATAAACATCACCTTTTGCAAGCTAACTAAATGAGCATTGAGTGGTTGGCACATTGCGAAAGATGTCGTGCGCTCGTCAATATATCAAATTAAAGAAATAAACAAATATTTTTGTTGTGATATTAGTGCTTTCTTTGGACTATTGACAATTTTTATATAAACCTGTGATTATGTCGAATAGTTACAATATGAAGGAATTCAGCTCAACGTAAGTGCTTTTTATCTTATCAAAGGCTAAATATTTCAATGTTACAATTGGTTTATTGAAAAAAATTAAATTAAAATAAGTAAACTTGTGAAATGAAAATACATTACTTATAGCTAGGAACAAATTGTAATAATTAACGACATACTTTCAATTTCGTAAATTTTATCTCGGTGTTACTGAGAATTTGAGTTACATTTTATATTTTCCGACTAAAAATCTACATAATGGTTTATTGTATCGAGAACAGACACGTCTATCGTAAAGTCATCTATCCATTCTTATAATATGAGTAGTACAACAATAATACTAACTACCTTTTAGTTTCCTCATGTCTGATAATCGAAACCTGTTTTTACAATAAACCTGAACATTATTGTTGAGGTATACGAATAAAACCTGTCTAACTTGTCTCCAGAAAGTAACACATATGAGCGTGAAAAATCATTTTGAAATTGGCACGCATAGCTATTGTTGATAGCAAGTACGCTACGTTACGAGTATATTTAGATCGTAGCTTAGTGATCATAGCAACATATAATAAAGCTAGAGATTTTTTGTTTGTTTGAACGCGCTAATCTCTATTTGAAAAATTATATCTGCTCACATTCATGAGGAAAGCTGATTGAAATTCCCGAATTTTTCACGAGAGCGATGCCAGGAGACCCAGCTAGTTACTTTATACACGTCTTACTTTTAATTATTACATAAATGACAGCGGTGAAGGATCTAGATAGTCTTCTTAGCCGAAAACTTGCTTAATTACCAGATAATAAACAGTTGAACCGGTTAGTCACGTGGTTCAGTGTTACGACTAACACGGCATAGATACTGTGATAAAGCAATTAGCATTTTAAGCGATCAAACAGGTACCTCCGATTACCATTCGCATTATTGTGTCGACTGGTAAAGAACGAGGAACTATGTTCCATCAACTATTTATTAACAAACTAGAATGTTATATAGCAGGTATCCATGTAAACAATTCTAGGAAGTTAATAATGGTACCGATTTCCTTTTAATGATTTGTATTATTTTATCTTTGGAATACCTGTTAAAGTATCGTCTTTATTACTTAAGGGGTAGACAGTGCCAAGAGTCACGAAACTAAAAGGCCGCTTTTAGCTGTAAATTGGGCGTATTGAGGGAATCTAGATTCAAACATAGTAACATTTTCCTAGCCCCTATGAGCAGATTAACTTCAACAAACTGCGCAGGTAGAGACACAGATGGCACACAATGTTTTTCCTTTACTCCCAAACCAACATGGAGGTCATTTGTCCTTTGACATTTAACCATTGAAAATTTACGGACAATCTTGAAGTTAGTTGCTTTAATTTTTTTTTTCAAGTCAGTTTCTTGTTGACCTCGACACACGCTGAGCAGAGACCATTTAGCTGAGTTCTTTTAATTTCTTGTTTTTATTTATATATGATGGGTTTGCTCTTGACTAAAATCTCTGAGGACAGAGATGAAGTCTATGGTGTAGCGAGCTTAGAAGCTTACCTGGAGTAATAAGTAGCGTGTTTAAATGCGAAGTATGTACAACATTAACATTAACTTTTATTATTTATTTTTTTAGTAGATGTATTAGATGGTACTTCTTCTTCTTCTTAGCGTGTCGACTCGGCGGGTCAAATTTGTGATGACCAATATGACGCCACAGATACAGCATTATCTGTTGCGTCATACAGGTTTTTTAGCGTACAGGTAGTAGGACACGCTGGGCAAGATAGTAAATGTGCCATAGTTTGGAGAGAGACACCACACAGACGACGGTTTCCGAGCTATATCCCCACCTGGACACATTTTCTTTGCCGACTTGTGTCCGGAGTCTGTTTATAGACTTCCATGTCGGCCAAGGTAGACCAGATCCAGGGGGGATGTGCTCTGATAGCGGGTTGGGTGACGCTGCGGGATATCTCTCCCTCCATAAGTCAATCCGAGACTGCGAGGTTTCACCAATCAGAGGCAGCACTTCCTTTATAAAGCTGTGGCGGCTCTTCAGTTTTTGGGTAACCGGCACATGTTCGTAAAGTGGGTGTCGAGTGTCGGTTATCCTTTTGACCATTTCAATAGAGGCAGCCACATCCCACCACATGCACCATCCACATAGATGGTACTAGAAACTAGTCACATTCACGTTATATCTATCTAGAACGGTCAATGAGAGTCTGCCACTTAAAAAACCAGATTGTGTGTAGTGCGATGGATCAATGCAGTCTAATCATGCGTTACTGTTGCAGTTTGCAGAATGCTCAAGTGCAAAATACTTATTTTATCAGTAACAGTAAACATAACTTGTATGTAATTATTTACTCTATAATAACCACATATCATGAGGAGATATGATATACATGAGGAGATCCGTAGGAGACAAAAGTAACCGACATAGCCCGCAGAATCGCCAAACTTAAGTGGCAGTGGGCGGGGCACATAGCTCGTAGAACAGATAGCCGTTAGGGCAGAAAAGTTCTCGAGTGGCGACCATGCACGAACCGGAAAACGTAGTGTTGACAGGCCTCCCACTCGGTGGACCGACGACCTGGTGAAGGTCGCGGGTTGCGCATGGATGCGGGCAGCGCAGGACCGGTTGTTGTGGAAATCCTTGGGGGAGGCCTTTGTCCAGCAGTGGACGTCTTTCGGCTAAGAGAGAGAGAGAGACCACATATCAGGCGGACGAATCTGCTAATATACATAATCGTGCCTCAATGGTGTTTCAATGTAGTGCTATTGACGCAGTGTTTGTTAAATTAGGCGTGTAAAGAGGCACTGCTATTGTAACACCAATGAGACACCATAATGACAACATTAGCAGAATCGACTAATTGAATAGTCTAACTGCCTGAAATTTGCTGGCTTGAATCTCACGTAGTACGTATGCAGTCATACAACAAAGACCTTATTGACAAGCCTAAAACATCATATTGCCTTGTAAATTCTGACTGCACTTATGACCTTTGACTATACCTAATCTGTCTCGTTTTCATTATCCTTGCCCATCAGCTTTCGATGAAGAATAACGTGAGGAAACCTGTACATTAGCTGACTCCGTGGCTGTCTGTGCACACTAGGGTGGAATGGGCCTGTTGACGCTAGATGGCGGCGGTTGTTAAATCATGTCAGGCCTTCGACGACTTAAAAAATTAATACATACCTATTATCACGCCTTTTTCCCGTGGGGGTAGGCAGAGACTAGCGATTTCCACTTGCTACGATCTTTACAGATCTCTCTTGCTTCCTCTACACTCATCACTCTCTTCATACATGCTCTCCGGTTATGGGTGCTCCTAATATCTCCCTTTTTAAGGAGGTCCGCACGTCCGTCCTTAAAAAATTAATATAATATAAATATAACACGCAAATATCAGTATAAGATACCTTTTTGTTGAAAGTTTGTTTACCTGATGCTAAAGTGGCTACCCAAACCAGTTAACATATTATCCCTTGTAAAGAAATAAGAACATAAGAATTTTTTAATGTAACTGACCCCAAATTCCAAGACAAAATTATACCTTTTTCGTACCTTTGTCGTTTTCCTTTACAATCTGTTTTCAAATTAGGTAATTCATTCGTTTCGTTATATTCAACTAAAAACCGCTTCTTTACCTACCTACTATAGAAACATAGGTGATTGAGTCATAACAGGTTTTAACAAGTGTTATAGAGTCTCGCTGATAGGTTGACGGGCTAATGAACAATTTGCTACAATTTTTTTTTTAGTATAATCATTGAACATATAAACCAACATGAACTAGCACAGTAATCTATGGTTGTGTAGATTAATAAATATTTACTTAAACCGGCTTCCTGGGAGGCCCCGGCGAAGATGGCGGGATGACATAGAATCACACTCTGCAGAATGGATTTCAATAGCTCAGGATAGGGATAAATGGAGGGAGGAGAGATAGAAAGATCTTTGCCCAGCAGTGGGATCTAAACGGCTGAATAATAATAATAATAATAACTTACACCTTCTGCTCTGTATTTTGTCAGTGTAGAATACACTCTACACTGATGAAAAATAGTGGGCTAAAAAAGTAATGGGCTATTTTTGAATGAATGAATTGATAAAGCGTTTATTTGTCACTAAAACTTTACATTTTTACTGAAAACTAATTAAACTACCTACATTATTACAAACTGATAATACTCGTAGTAGGCAAATAGGCCTTTGCTATGGTGTTATGTAAGTTTAACATCATGGCGCTGCCGCTGGTTAGAAATGTGAGATGGCAGCGTGGCAGTCAACAAAAATAATTAAATTCTTAAAACATAAAGACGAAACTATGTTACACTAGCTTTCCCGCAGCTTCACTCGCGTGATTTTTCCACGGGAACAGCAGTGTTTCTAACTATGTGTATTCAAAAATACAGGAAGATTGGTTACAAAATGAAATAAACAAACTCATTTTCGCAATTATAATATTAGTTTGGAAGTTGTGATACTTGTAATAAAAAAAAAAATATTCAACCAAGAAGAAACCGAAGCGAAATTTTCTGTCGAACCGTGTGGTTAGAGATTGGAACAAATATAATGAGAATGTCGTCACTGCACGTCTGTCAACAGTTTTTAGAACAGAATAGACAAAATCTCCAAACTTCAAGATACACACGCATCAGATTATTGAGCTGCTAGTATGTTATCAAAATGTAATAAATAAATATTTATTTTTCGGTCGTTGGTCTACGCAAACTTTCATGCTCATGGTCAGTTGCACAACATTGGCACATTGGCGCCATTTCAGTTGATGCGGCGCTGCTGTAAATAGTTTAGCGTCTCCGCTTTGCCTCGGCTTCGCTCTGATTTGTTATTTTTTTTATTTGGAAAACCAAATAAAATTAATCTAAACGAGATGGTAAATTTCAAAAAACTCCACTAGAACTCGGAGGTTTATCCGCAATACTTATTTATTATAGGTATTAGTAAATTTATCACTTCACTAAATGAGTACCTAAGCAAATTCTATCCAAGCCTCAGATCACATCAAGTGATCTGAGATCCAAGCAGATGGAACTCACATTAGTCTCATAATGTTTATTTTCACAGGATTCTTCTATGATCAATTATCTCTGCATGAATTCAATGCAAGTTAAATTTGAATCGATTTCTCGGTATCTTTAATATACTTAGTATATTACGCTAACTAATATTATAAATGCGAATGTGAGTTTGTTTTTTTGTTTGTTACCTCTTTACGCTTAACCTACTGAACCAATCTTCCTGAAATTTCGCATACACATAATTAGAAGTACTAAGAAGGGCATTGGGTACCTTTCGTCCCGGGAAAAAGCACTGTTCCCGTAGCAAAAACTAGTAGTGTATCACTGCACGTCTGTCAACAGTTTTTAGAACAGAATAGACAAAATCTCCAAACTTCAAGATACACACGCATCAGATTATTGAGCTGCTAGTATGTTATCAAAATGTAATAAATAAATATTTATTTTTCGGTCGTTGGTCTACGCAAACTTTCATGCTCATGGTCAGTTGCACAACATTGGCACATTGGCGCCATTTCAGTTGATGCGGCGTTTTGTACACAATATGTCAATATTTTTTTAACATTTTGCATTCACGTGCAATATTGTTGTGACGTAGGTATTTAGAGCTAATCTGATAAATTATCTTAGTAGGATTGATTTGGGATCATTTTATTCGTTTTTGCAACGACTATAGCCTCAGGTTTCGCAAAAAAATCGTGTTTAAACTCTAAAATACGTATGTGAACCAAGTAATAACCGCGTGACATGCACAATCATTAACTATAAGCCTTTAATTACTAAACACGGCTATTATTTACATACAACTATATTTAAATATAGATATATAACTGCGATACTATCGTCAAAGTAAATAGCAGAATCCAGTTGAAGTATCATAGGATTAACATTTTATTGAGAGGACACACCAAACGCATGATACTATGTATTTCTGTTTGACGTAAAATGCTGCAAATATAGTAAAAATACGTACAATGTTGTTATAAGTTAAATATAATTTACACTAATCCGCTGAAAAATCTATGCGCATGATATGCATTAGGTACTTCAAAGTGAAGAGCGTGTTAATTAATTTTTGACAATAGGTACATATAACAACATAGTAGCTCGTAGAACAGATAGCCGTTGGGGCAGAAAAGTTCTCGAGTGGCGACCACGAACCGGAAAACGTAGTGTTGGCAGGCCTCCCACTCGGTGGACCGACGACCTGGTGAAGGTCGCGGAATTCGCATGGATGCGAGCAGCGCAGGACCGGTCGTTATGGAAATCCTTGGGGGAGGCCTTTGTCCAGCAGTGGACGTCTTTCGGCTGAGAGAGAAACATATAACAATAGGTAGGTACATATAACTTTTTGACGACCTCCGTGGCCTAACGGTTATAATGCCAGACTGCCACACCGGAGGTCCCGGGTTCGATCCCCGGTCAGGTCAAGATGGAAAATGATCTTTTTCAGATTGGCCTGGGTCTTGGATGTTTATCTATATATGTATTTGTCATAAAATATAGTATCGTTGAGTTAGTATCACATAACACAAGTCCCGAACTTACTTTGGGGCTAACTCAATCTGTGTGATTTGTCCGTATATATTTATTTATTATTATTATTTATAACTTGTACATTGAATTTGTATGGATATTATATTTATATGAATGAAATAAATATATTCATACAAATTCAATGAGTTTATTTACTATATCAAGGAAAATGGTTTTTCCGACAGAACTGGGAAGTTTTTACATAAGTACATATAAAATAGGTAATTTTCCTGTTTAGTCAAGATCGCAACCGCGATTATGAGGTCATTGTGTCATGCTGCGTCATACGAGTACATTCCCACATTAATGCATTAGATATAGGTACATAAGTAAATAAAAGTTCTTCATCCATGCACGTGCAATAAGGTAGGTATTTGCACACAATTTATGAAAAATAATAATACATGGCTACTCGAAGCGGAGCTTTATATTTCCAGAGTTAATAATAAATTTATTTCTCCTCACAAAAAGTCTTTAAAAATTGATTTTTTGTGAGGATTAGAATATAGGATAAACCTGTTCTACAGATCATCAGGTCCCTCTGAGTAAATGTTTATAAGTGAGTTTCATGATTCTACCACAGCTCCTCAATACTGATTTCGATGGTATCGTTAGAATCCTTACGAACCTATTTTGATAAGGATTGATATGATTTTTCATCGATTTTATCCATTTAATTACAGGGCAGTGATCACAGAGAATGGGATCTATCCGTCGACGATATCTATCAACACGATCAACACAAAATGTAAAGAGACCGACTTGGAGGACGACGGTTACGATCCATTCCAGAACAGAAAGTTGGAGCATCCTAATTCGTAAGTATTTTTATTATTCTAGAATTTACTAGATAGATTAAAATTTTAACATTTTATTCGAAATGAGATGCTAACATGACGCTTAACCTGGTCACGAAACGTATATTCCTAAAATGATTTATTTAATCCGTGCCTGACTGTCTGTCTCTATGAAAGCTAGAAACCGGATCTTCATACCCAACATTGATGTGATTCATAAGAAAGATATACATGGTGACCCTGCAGCACCCAGGATAGGTAAAAGGAGCAAAAGCCATTCGAAACATTTAGTCATTGTTGGAGTCAAGTCTCTCGAATCTTTTTTCGTTTTCCCCATTCTATTTAACATTATTTTTAAAAACAAGAAATGCTTTGATTCGTTCTTGTTCCAGTGATGCAAGATCATTTGCCAATCTGCTGAAGTCTTCTTTGGGGTCTGGTATCTTGGCGATGCCAGCTGCTTTCAAAAATGCCGGGTCGGTCGTCGGGATAGTCGGGACTATAGTTTTGGGATACATCTGCACACACTGCGTTTATTTATTGGTAAATACTACCTAGAAAAAAATCTATTATCAATGAAATAAGATACAATAAATAGTGGTCATTTCTAAATTCACTCAAAGGTTTTTTCTTCCTCAAACTGGTATTTACAAGATGCAAGTTTGCTTGCAGGATTTTCCTTATTGGAAGATTTATTGTCGTTCAAAGAATGATTCCGAGAATAAAATTTTAATATTCTTTGGCGCAAAAAGGACACTTTTTGTAGCGGTATTTTAAGATGCTAAAGATAAATAGTAGAATCATGCAGACGTGTCATGACATAAATATAAATAATTTTATTGAAATAAATAATTCCATGAACAGCTTGCTGTAGATGCTTTACAATTATTTTATGACAGTACTATTGTGATATTCATTCATCCTATTAATGTTTCAGGTTAAGACATCACAGGACGTTTCAAAAGTATCGAAAGTACCATCCTTAGGGTATGCTGAAACGGTCGAAGCAGTGTTTGCAACTGGTCCTCAACCTCTTAGAAAAGTTTCTAAAGCTTCAAGGTAATTTATGAACAAAATGAAGCCAAGCCATAGAAATAATATTGTTGACTAGCTTTTGCCTTAGGCTTTAGGGGTAGATTTTAAAAAATATTTTAGTGCACACATACGCCATTTATAGAACCCCACTGCAAAATTTCAAGCTTCTACGTTCAGTGGTTTTGTCTCTTCAATGATATACCAACTTATCAGACAGTCTGTGTCCAGTTTATATTACCTTATATATTATGATAGATCTAAAATAAAACTAAATTTATATTATTTTTATTATTGTTTCAAAGTTAGTCACCATGGGTATTTTTTTCTTTATGTATTCTTTGTAGTTATTAAGTACCTATCAAAAAAAACCTGGAGCTTTAATTTTTGCCTAACATTATTATATTCTTCAAAAGAATAGTGATTCTTAGTTTTTGTTTAAGAATCTTGAACATAGTATGTGTGTCCTTGAATACTTTAGTACCAATAATGACATTGTAAGGACCATACTGATAAAAAATGACCTAGAGACTCTGTCAATAAATGATATTAATTATTATTCCCAGACAATTTCATCACAACCTTGGCTCATGATAAAACATACAATGAATAATCTGTTCGCAAATATTTAATTTACATTGATTTATTACTGAATTGAAATGTATGCTTTTTATTAGAGTAAAGAACTTTTTTCAACACACCTCCTCGTAGTGGGTCGTATTAGTACCTCGTATTTAGACCCATAATCCCTATATTACGTACACATGCTTTTTACTTTACATTATTTATTGCACGAGTGTCGTAATCTATAATCCGAAGTTTTATTAATCATAGAGAACCATCTCAAGATACAATACTTCAAATTTTTTTTAATGCACTCAATCAGTTTATTCATTTGAGAGCTATAATACCTTTCTCTCTCTTGTATCTTTTCTGTCGTGGGTTAAAAATTCCAGAGAATGTGCGCCAATCCTCCTATTTTTCGGTAGAGATTTTTTAACCCATGGGTGTCAATGCCTGTCTAGGTACAATATCTTGCTTCGAACCTTACAAAAACATGTAAATGGCGGACTTAAAGCCGGTGCAGGTGAAGGTTTGGTGAGGTGAGGTGCCTCCACCTCACCTCACCAAACCTTCACCTGCGCTAACGGCAAAAAATCAATCACTGTTGACCAAAGTATCAAGATATTTGGGCACGTGACACAAACGTGATTTTGACAACTTCTGTTTACACGTTCCAGGATATTTATAGACTGGGCAATGGCTTTCACCATTCTTGGCGCGTGCGCAGTGTATGTCATCCTGCTTGTTGAGTCTGTTAAACAGGTACTTATTTGGAAATATGATAATTATTATGTAATAAAATATAATAAGTATCCTACTAATATTATAAATGTGAAAGTTTGGATGTGAGTTTGTGAGGATGTTTGTTACTCAAACACGCCAAATCTAATATACGGATTTTGATGAAATTTGGTATACGGGTAGAAAAATACCGGGAATAGCACATAGGGTACTTTTTATCCCGAAATTCCCACGGAGCGAAGTCCCGGGGCGCAGCTAGTAATAAAATATAATAAGTATAATAAGACCGTGCACGACAGATAATAATACAAGCTTTTGATTTAGGTATTTATTTTCCATTTTTTTCGAAAGACTAGCGCCACATCTGCCTGTCTGAACGTGATAGATTCAAAAACGACTTTTTTTTTTCAAAGTTTTCACTTCCATTTTCATTACACCTATCACAGAGTTGACGCCGAGGAGTCTCGCGAGCGTCTTGCTCTATGCTAGTAATATTAAACAAACATATGTACTTACTCTATCATAGGTATACTATATCATAGACGGATTTTTGTTATTGATAGATACTAACCGAGTCCTTATTTCGAGATCCACTAGCATAATCATATTGTAACATTTCAGATCATCGACCACTTTTACAAAGACAACGGGATAAATGAGACGATGTACTGCCTCTACTTCTTGGTGCCGCTGCTCCTGTTCACACAGATCAAGAATCTGAAGTACCTAGCTCCCTTCTCTGGGTTTGCCAACGTCCTGCTGGTGGTCACATTCCTCATCTGTCTCTACTACATTTGTGGGGAGTTCCCCGATGTGTCCTCAAGGCCCACATCTGTTGATATTGGGAAGTTACCCCTATTTATCGGGTAAGTGTAATTTACTACACGTTGAACCTTATTGTTGAGTAAAGATTAAAAGATGATGACAATGTAAAGTTAACAAAGCATTTATATTTGCAAAAATAGTCAAAACATCTTCAAGTTAGGTAGGTTTATTATGCATAATCAAAATCCAAACAACGTTTAAAAAAGAGATACAACAAAACGACCGAACCGATTATTTTTAGGCTCTGTAACTCAATAACTCCGTCATAATGAAGCCAATATAACGTTACTCTGAGCCATTACAAACCATGAATGTTTTCAACAAAATACCAAATTAATTTCAGTACAGTTATCTTCGCTATGGAAGGCATTGGAGTGGTGTTGCCGGTTGAGAATACCATGGCGAAGCCTCAGCACTTCCTGGGTTGTCCAGGGGTCCTCAACATTACCATGGCAGTTGTGGTGCTTCTATACATGTTCATGGGCTTCTTGGGCTACATTCGGTATGGCGACGCAGCTCAGGGCAGCATTACTCTTAATCTCCCCACCGGTAAGGATGAAATGTGAGTAAAACCATTCTTTATCAAGGCAATTACTTATTAACGAACTGAAAAGTATAAAAGTTTCCTTACTTTCTTTACTGCCAATGCATGCACCTAATTTATGACTTTGCGGACATTCATTAGCTTTGAGACTACACGACCACAATTTTAACGCATTATAATAAACTATAGGAAGAAAGGACTACGGACTGATGATTTGAAGGGATTCGATAATAACTAGAAGGAAAAGACGAAGGACAGAGATGACTAGAGAGAATTAGGGACGGCTTTGCCCAGCAGAGGGACATAAAAAGCTAGATAAAAAAAAATATCATGAATATTTCACGCCTTTAAATTTTTTCCAAAAGTTTGTGGTAGCTTGAAAACGTTAAAAATATGACTGACATTTTACCATACAGCTTCGTGTAGACCAAGAATATATACCGAATCTCATGTGACCTAACTTCATACTATTTTTTTTTCTTTTACTATTTCCAGTCCTGCGCTGATGGCGAAGTTATTCATCGTACTCGCTATCTTCTTCACTTACACGCTGCAGTTCTACGTGCCCATGGAGATAGTGTGGCGCAACACTAAGCAACATGTCACTCAGAAATACCATAACATTGCTCAAGCAATCATGCGAGGAGTGTTCTCAGCACTTACAGGCAAGTATTATACACCTACAGACTTTACAGGGGTTAGAGTAATGGGCTTATTACACACCACCACAAATTATTATCTACTAGCTGGATCCCGGAGCTCCGTGGAAATGTTGGGATAACAATTTACTCTATTTCAGGTTTTATTCTACCTGTGTACCAAATTTCATCGAAATCCGTCGGGTAAATTTTGCGTGATTGAGTGACACATTAATTTATGTCTTTATTAGTTTCACCTGTCCTGAAATCGGTCATCTTGTTTTACAAGTTACATTTGACCCACTTCACAAGTACCTCCCCCCACTTTATTATGCTAAAATTGTGCATAATTACGACTTGGAAGTGATGAAAGGTATATGGCCATCGAAATCTATTTGTAATTAGTCTTAACACGGTCTCTATTTCTAGATAAACATTGTCCGTCGAAAAAGCTTGTTCAAAAATGTGTTTCCACTTAATTTAATTTTTTACCTTTTTTGTTACCTTCATACTTACCATTCTATTTTTAGAAAGATTATACATATTTTAAAAATTATGCATGAAGGTAACTAGGTATGTAAGTTACATAAAATATGTATTAAAAATGTAAGTGTAAAGCGATTCCATTTAATTTATTTTTTATCTGTTATAGTGGCCGCTGCAGCAACTCTTCCAAGGTTAGAACAAGTCATCGGTCTAGAAGGAGCGTTCTTCTATTCCTTCCTCGGTCTCATCGCCCCCTCCATCTTGGATCTGGTGTTCCACTGGGAAAGGGGCCTTGGGAAATACAACTGGATCCTTGTCAAAGACGTGCTGTTAATAATTTTCGGGACATTTGTCCTTGTTACCGGAGTGACGCAAAGCATAAGAGAGATTGTTAGGACTATGTGATTCTGTGATTTATTTAATGTTACTTTTAAGTGTATGAAAATTACAGTATTATACTAAGTATGATGTGGTAATTTAAAGCCTAATTTTTAATACATTGATCAAACATACTGATTTTTTTACTCTTCTTCCTGTTAGGTATGTACAACATTATTTGTTAAAGGTCGGGGTCAAATCTCTTCGAGGACAAAATCATATGAAAAACGAAACACTGATAACGCACAGCAGTGAACTTGTAGGAAAGTGTCATGGTCATGGTCGATCTATCTCTCCTATAACCGAATTAATTAAACCTTATTTTACAATACAATCCGATTTCTTGTCATTTGGTAAAATGACGTTTTTAGAAACAACAATATGCAATGAAAGCCATGTAAACTTCATACGTAGGCTTGATTCAATCTTGTCACGCCAAAGGTTCATTACAGTGCTCGATATAAATGCTTATCGCTAAAACAAACAGAAAATGGCGAAGTCATTACCTACTAGATGAACTCAGCGGTTGTATGTCTGTCTATATTGCCAGTCTAATGTAAAACTAATATACGATTCCCATGGTATCAATCAACTCAGCAGTTGTATACTTTATTGTTAGTCTATTGTGAAACAACTAACTCACAAAGAATCGTATTAGCATTAGATAAACTTCTCATTCTTTGATTTAGTCAACTCATGATATGTCGTTATCTAACAAAAAGAACATACTAGTAATATCTACATTTTGTGGCATTTTGTTTGTACATGATGTGTGTCAGTATTTAGAATTGTAAAACAATTTAAGATTAGAATTGTACACAATAACTGTATCATCAAGAGTTATAAACTGTTGTTAACGTTACGTCTCGTTTCCAAATATGGGCACCATGTCACTTAGGTACCTACATGGAAAAAGTTATTTTTAAGCTAAAGCACCCTCCTTATCCTATCGTATTTCATTGTCGTACATATGTACTCAGCTTCACAAAATATTAGAGTGCTATTTGGTCACCATAATATGGTATAGGTCAGTTACGGCCATATACCCGATGGACCACTGTCTAAATTCCTTGTTTGCCCTTATCCTTGTTCGTCCACTCTTTGTTGGTACATTCCTAATACGACCATTTACCCGAAAGTCCACTGTCTAAAATTCTTCTATTTCACTAAATGATCACTCTCCAAATCGAGCAATATTGTATTACTGACAAAATTCTATGGCCAATTTCCTTCTTGACATTGTTGCAAAAACTTAATAGTGACTAATATCCGTGACGTAGGTACTTACATTACTATACTTTGTGCATATGTTGTATATATATATATTTACTCTCTCTTTCTGAGGATCGTGGTAATTATATGGAATGAAACACACACACACAGCGGATCTCTTGGCAATTTTAATGGAGTGGTTTGCCATTGCCTTCTCCATTTCACA
Source organism: Ephestia elutella (assembly GCA_018467065.1). Taxonomy (NCBI): domain Eukaryota; kingdom Metazoa; phylum Arthropoda; class Insecta; order Lepidoptera; family Pyralidae; genus Ephestia; species Ephestia elutella. Next base: position 13,834,699 of record CM031576.1, on the reverse strand, counting down.
CACAGGCTAATCTAGGTAGGTACTATCATCACATAAAAATAAAACGAAATACCTACCCAATGTCCATGACACTTTACAACGCTTATAAAATATAAATTATAATTATTAGGTGTATAAAGAAATAAAGTTGGTAAAAGCCATATACTTTAACCAAAGGGCTGATTAAACTGTCGACACTTCAAACTTCAAAGTTCTAAACTTGATACATATTATAAATTTTATTAAGTAGGTACTGACTCTTCGTGTGGCTCTGCTTGAGAAATTATAATGGTTTACCTATTTAATTTTGATATATTTTTAATCTTATCGTCAAAAACATGTTGCTCTGTTGCACCTTCTTACCTCTTTGAGATCGAGTGAATATGTCAAACTCGTCGTACTTACGTATGGGTCAGCCATCGTTCCGACCAAATGGATGTAGTACGTATATAATCTGTGCTGAGGCAATCGCTACCTTCCGACAGAATTGCTATCCCACAACTTCGCTACCAGACATACATGTTAAAATTTAAAATCTAATGACACACATACAAATCGACCTACAATTACAACAATGAATATTCTAAGTATTTTTTGATAAGTATAAAACGAAGTCCAACCACTGTACGAAATCAAACCAACCATGTCTATGGAAATGAGCGACGCTCCAATGTTTGATCCCAAAAGGGAGATAGACGAGAGTTTACGCATATACGCATTTTGTATGCGCCGGATCGGTCTTTCTTCCGATGGCTCAAGGACTGCGATGTCGTACATCCTTCAGAAGCTGATGTTTGCGGCGTCTGTATGCGGGATTTGCTATCATGTATTCAGTGAAATCACCTTTATAGGGCTCACGCTGGCCCATTCGCCAAGAGTCGAAGATGTGGTTCCGCTTCTCCATACTTTCGGATATGGTGCTTTGAGTAAGTAAAGACTACACTTTTACTTTTGTACAAGTTTTTATTTTTGGTAGTATCTGATGATATCCCGATGTCTGACAATAATCAATGGACGACAATGCAAAATTATTGTGACATGGTGCACATCGCTGATCCGATGATTAAGCCCGAAGGGCGGTTCTTGATAATACAACGCAATCCCATCGAATTTGTGCTTGATTGGCTGGCCTTTCCAAGGACTCTGTGTGAATAATGTCTGTGTTATAACGCAAGGTTTGAAATGTAATTAGGTAGAATGTAATGCGTATTTATTTCATCAGGCATTGCGAAAGTATTCGTGCTTTGGTATAAGAAGGACGTGTTCAAGCAGCTGATGAGCGAGCTGGCAACCATTTGGCCGGTCCCGCCCTTAGATGATGAACACCAATTGATTAAAGATAACAGCCTGTCTGCTTTACGCATTGCTCACCGGTGTAAGTTTAGTTTTTTTTTTTTTGAAGCACAATTATTTAGGAAAATAACAGCGGTACTGTTGTTTTTTCGAATCACAATTTCGAAGGTTTGACATATTTTGTAGAATTTTGTATTAGGTTCTCTGGCTGTTGGATGAAATAAGAAATACCTACTATTTACAAAACAAGAAAATGTGATCTAGCCGCCCAATTGATGATGATGAACTCACAAAAATTATAACCTAGATATACTCTTACTGTATACAGAAATTAGATATGATGAAAAATTCTATGCGAACACGACTTGAACCTGCGACCAATACTGCATCGTGTACAAAAATCTTTAAAAACCTACATATAAGGACTAATATAAACTTAATTTTAGCTGCGTAAAAGTATAAATAAAATTAAATAAACCAATCCCCACTTTTCCTAGGGTATTTCTTCGTGAATGTCGCCGGGGTATGGTTCTACAACATCACACCCATCGGGATCTACTTGTACCAGCAGATGATGGGCCAGGAAGCCGAGATAGGATTCGTTTGGGTATCCTGGTATCCCTTCGATAAACACCAGCCAGTGGCTCATGTCCTTGTTTATCTTTTTGAAATATTCGTAGGTAAGCAAGTTATAGGCAAGTGTGAATAGACATTTTTTGAGTTTGCGTGTACTACCCTAGATCTGGTCTTTGCTTCCCAGCAGGCAAGATAGAGGTCAAACGCACTCAAACTTTCTTATAACAAGCTAATTATTAAAAATAAAAAAACACGACTGACAAGTTTTTACTCAAAAAGTACATACAAACATATAAGTTATATACATTTTCGAAATTGCCTTTTAAAGCCCTTCAATTTGATACCCCACTCGATAAGATTGATCAAATTATATTTTTTTGGTCTGCTATTTATCGCATATATAATCCGCTATTTTGTTTTTATGATGACGTCATATAGCCTATGTCACTCGGAGTAATGCAAGGAATCTAAAAATACCTCTCCCATCAAAATCTGTTAAGCCGTTCAGGACTTATGGTGGAATAAAGAAACTTACATACATACATACTTACATACATACATACATGAACCCTGAAAACATAACACTCCTTTTTTGGTCAGTCGTGTAATAAAAAAGCTACCCTGCTGGTCTGTGAGCGAAGAAAAAACATAGAATGTGCCCGCTGCTTCTCTTCCCGCGCATATTGTAAAAGTCAAGGGATAATATGGCGGGCTATAAACTGTAAATACTTCTTATAGGCGATGGGCTAGCAACCTAGCTGTCACTGTTTCCGAATCCCAATCCCACCAGTAACCCCACTATCCAGCTAAACGTGGCCTTCGAGCCTTACGACTCTCGTCTCTACACGTAACCGTAAAGACGATAATGTATCAGTATTTGTAAACTTGATTGTAAACTTGGGAAATTTAACTTGATTGTAAAAAGCTCTTGAAGTTCTTTCTAATTTGGCTATTTTATCATTACTTACGGAACGATGAAATATTCAATCTTCAAAATCATTTGGTCAGGTTCCAAATTACAGAGCATCACGGACCTCTCCGTTTTGCTCAAAAGTTTAGAATACAATCAGGCATATAGGTACCTACATATTTCACTATATTCTTAGACAAATATTTAAAAAAGTTCCATTCCATGCCTGTGATTTATTTTAGGTCAAACTTGTGTATGGATTATGGTAGGAACAGACCTGTTGTTCTCCGGAATGGCTAGCCATATTGGTATGCTGTTGAGGTTGCTGCAGCGACGACTAGAGATAGTAGCCACCACGGACAAGACCGACGAAGAGAATTACCAAGAAATACTGGAAAATATCAAGCTGCATCAGAGACTTATAAGGCATTTGTTTTAGATTTTGTACTAGCTGACTTGCTCCTACTTGCTAACCTAAACTTGCACTTGCATCCATGCTTGGATTTGCGTTCCTTTTTTTTTACGTCTTTTACAATAGGGTAATTTCTGTATAACTTAATGTTAAATTAAAATTATATTGCTTTATTTTTCTATGAATTACCTATACCTATACTTAAATTACAGGTACTGCAATGACCTGGAGGGCGCATTCTCATTGTCAAACCTTGTGAATATAGTGCTCAGTTCAGTGAATATCTGCTGTGTCGTATTTGTCATTGTGGTGCGTATTTTTTAGATTCTGAAAAAGGTATACTTAGAGCTCTCTACCTAAGTAACTTCACGTTATAGGATAGAATGCAACTGTTATATTACAGGAGCATGTAAAACTGTACGTCAAGTGACTCCCGGATTTTATTGTATTCCCGCTGGGCATCCCAACAGACGACGCTTGCCTATTTCTCTAAGTATTATGCATTCTCGTATTAATTTTAAATATTATTTCTTGTTCTTTCGGCTTTTAGTTACTGGAACCATTTGTGGCAGTTAGCAACAAGCTTTTCCTTGGTTCAGCTTTAATTCAAATTGGAATGATATGTTGGTACGCCGACATAATATATCACGCTGTAAGCATATCATTACTTACATATTTTTATATACATATAAGTAATTTTTCTAGTCATTTAACATGCCTTATGCTATCAGCCCTTTTTTAAGCGCACCTGCCGCTGCCCGTGAACATTGAACAATCCAGGTTTGTTGAACTTACCTGCCTATGTGGTAATTCGTAATATATGGGCAGTAACATAAATTTGGGAATTTATAACTTTGGGAAGCCCTATGGCTTCCCTAAGTTATAAATTCCCAATATATATATATATATATATATATATATATAGATTTTGATATATATATAGATGGTACTATTACCATCTATATATATATTCTATATATATATCTAACTCAGAGGTGACTCACTGACTGACAGACATAGTGATCTATCAACGCACAGCACAAACCACTGGACGGATGGGGCTAAAATTTGGCATGCAGGTAGATGTTATGACGTAGGCATCCGTTAAGAAAAGATTAACGCGAGCGAAGCCGCAAGCAAAAGCTAGTAGCCTATAAGATTACAACCGGTATTGACCCGTCAAACAATTTTAAGACAACGATATTTTCAGAACGCAGACGTAGCCGTCGCCGCTTATAACAGCGGTTGGTACCGAACTAGTCCTCGTTGCCGCCGTGCCCTGCTTTTCCTTATTAAAAGGTAAGTTCGACTGTACCGAGGACAGAAAAACCTAAACGCACATACCCTAAATAAAAAACACCTCAAAAATAATTCCGATTTCTGTGACTTACCCTACCAGTCAACATCGTAATTAAGTGCAGTGAAACTTAACAATGTATACATACCATTGAAACTGTTAACCTACCTATATTCTGAAAAAACTTTTTTCTTCTTCTTATCGAGTCGAAATGGCTATAATTATATAGTTTTGGACCAGTATGTGGCAACTTTACCCGCCGTATCGTTGGCGTCATTAAGATCCTCTATACAAGCCCAAGGGCAGTTGGGACATGATAGGAGATGGGCCATGGACTGAACAGCTCCGCAATCACACAAATTATTAAGCGAGAAACCCCACCTAACTCTGTTTTCACAGCATCTGCCGGCACCGGCCCGGAGTCTGTTTAAAGTCCTCCAGACTGCCCAGGGAAACTATAACTTTTGTTACATTATCGGCTCTACGTACTTAATTATGTTGTCGACTGTGGGTATGTACATGTATCGGTCATACTTGACTACAAATTGGTCACTATTAATGCTACTTTGTTGCAGATCTCAAAAGCCGATAGCGTTTACTGCCATGGGTTTCACGGATATCAACCTCGTTACATATTCATCGGTAAATAATCCTATCTTACCAAATAATAGATAGGCGTGAGATTTAGTAAAGATTCACTTACTATATACCGGAAATAATTAATAGAGTACCTAGGTACCTACTTATACCTAAATTCTTATTATATATAGGTACATAAATATCAAATTCGGCTGAGAGATAAATATCAATGAGTGACTGACGGACAAAGAACAGCCAAAATTATTGGGTGTAGAAAGCCGAAAGGCATGTATCTAATGGAAGGTTCCTAAGGGAGTGTATGGGAGTAGGTTTAGGTTTTCATGCCGTATTTGCATCGGCATGACTTGTTCGCCTTGACGTTAAGGCCTCCTCCAGATCTTTCTAACACTTCCGTTCTCTGGACAGCCTAACTCATGAGGCCTCTGCCACGTTTTCGAATCATCAGCTCATCTCATCCTTGGCCGACCCCTTTATGTTTGGCTTGGAGGCACGGCGTCCAGTCCGTTAATATTGACGACCATTTATTATTTTTGTCCCGCAACATGTGTCCAGTTTTCTCAGCCCATATTATAATACTACCTTTTGATTATTACCTATAGGTAGGTTTACATAAATAATTTAAATTAACAAATAAAAAAACTTTTTTTTTCAGATATTAACAAGATCATATTCGTATTTCGCACTTTTATACACTATGTATGAGAATTAAGACTACTTTCAGCTGTTTTACAATATAAATTGGTATTGTAGTGTACAGAGTTTTTTTTTTCTTGCTTACGAGTATAGGCAGTCAAATACAGAGAAATCTGACCCCCTGACATTAGGATTCGATGAGACAGGGGTTCAGTGAAGTTTCTCTGCACCTGATTGTTGATCCTACTACCTTTGATACTTTCTATGGCATCCATAGAATTTCGAAGTAGTTAGTAAAAAGCCTGACCAGGAATATAAAAACCCTCGCTATATTGCGGAAAAGCAATAGAACTAATTTCTTCTACTGGCAACTATTAAAAAACCCATCTGTCATTTCTCCTGTCAAAGTTTGACTTTCAATCAAGGGTGGATCCAGCATTTTTTTCTGGGAGGGGCGATGGCGAACGAACTATACAAGCCAGGGGCTGCACGCGTTGTGACTAGAGATGGGCATTTACCCGATAAATTTCCGAGACTTGGAAATTTATCCATTTATACCCATTTTTCCCAGGAATTTTTAATTTATACCGGGTAGAAATTAAAATCAATTAAAATGTTTCGATATTTTATAATATATCTTTAAGATTTATTATGAAATAAAGTCTTTAAACAAATATTCAGTTTATAAATTAAGTACTGTGTAAAAAAATACTTATAAAGTGTACAATTTAAGTTTTGGTTACAAAAGTACCTGACAAGATATATCTTAATTCTGACTCATTCGCAGCCAACTGGTTTTAGACAATAAATGTTATGCCGGGGCGACGAACAAATTTGCCAAATGCCGGAATTCTATTGAACGGCTAGGCGATCATCGAATCGTTATCGTAAGGCCCGCCGTACTATATCAGATTGCTTTACACGAATTCTGTAATATCAGTAATAATGAAAAACTGAATTTGAAATTAAAATGCAGCAAACTTAATTACTAACTCGCTCAAAAACACGATTGTATAAAATTTTCTCCAAATCCGAATCCTAACTAATATTATAAATGCGAAAGTGAGTTTGTTTGAGTTGAGTTGAGTTTGGTTGAGTAGATAAAGCGTGAAGAGGTACTTCACGCTTTATCTACTCAACCAATCTTCCTGTTTAACATACACATAGTTAGAACTTTAGAAGTACTGAGAAGGACATAGGATATTTTTCATCCCGGGAAAAAGCACTGTTCCCGTGGGAAATTTACGCGGGCGAAGCCGCGGGCAGAAGTTAGTCTATAAAACAATTGAAGTTGTTTTGATTTATTTGTTAATTCTACTTGAAACATCCATATACTGAATATGCATCATTATTTTCAAAATATTATTTGAATACTATGATTTTAATTCTGTTGTTTCTTTTTTTTTTCATATTTGAACCGAAACCAACTAGTTATTTATATTCCTTATAATCAAAACATAGCTAATATTTATGCTTTAATGATTATTTTATCAGTTTAAAGTAAATAATAATAATTTACTTTCATTATAATTTCTACTCGGTATAAATAAAAAATATCGGGTATAAATGGGTATAAATTAATTTTTACCCATTCTACCCATTCTTTCCCATTTTTACCTTCCGGAAATTTATCCAAGCGCCCATCTCTAGTTGTGACGAATCCATAAGACGGTGGAGGAATTAAAAAGGGGAATTTGGCCGCTTTGCTAATGGTGGCGGATTAATTGTTTTTGAAATAAACTTGTCAGAAACAATTACTACTAAATTCTGTTATTTTAACAACTAGGATCTTAATTTGATATGTACTGTTATGGAATCTACCTCCACAGTAAACGTACACAAAATAGCAGTTTGGGAGGGTGGGGGAGGGCACGTGCCCCCGTTCTCCACCCCACTTAAATCCGCTACTGCTTTCAATAATGTTGCTTTATAAAACGCATAAGTGCTGCCTCTAATTCAGGGTTTTTATATTTCGGGTCAGGCTTATACTTAGATACTTAGGAACTCTCTTTTAATATATTCTACATCAGATTTTATCTTTGGAACACAGACCTCAGAGCAATGACTAAAGACAGTCATTGCTCTGAGACACAGTATACAGGCACATATACAGGGTTACTGGTAAGTCGACCTACATCCAGTGAGAGGTGTTGGTTTTGGTCAAAACAAATTAGTTTTACCACTATTGCCTTATCCAAAAGTAAACACCTATTACTTATGTGAAATATATCTGATACAGTTAACTTTTGTATAAGGCAATAGGGGGTGAAAATAGTTTGTTTTGCACTGGATGTAGGTCGAAGTACCAGTAACCCTGTATATCTTCATATCTTGTGTTAGAATTCAATCTATCACAATAAACATTTTGTTTACACTTGTGTCTGACAGTCATAAACATTAACGGTTGTCAAGTAGAATTAAGTTACCAACAATATTATTGTATAATATACTTAATATAGATAAACAAAATATAAATCCTATCCTAACTAATATTATAAATGTGAAAGTGAGTTTGTTTGTTTGTTTGTTTGTTTGTTTGTTTGTTTGTTGGTTTGTTTGTTTGTTACCTCTTCACGCTTCATCTACTGAACCAATCTTCCTGAAATTTCGCATACACATAGTTAGAAATACGGGGAAGGACATAGGGTACCTTTCATCCCGGGAAATTCACGCGGGCGAAGCCGCGGGCGAAAGCTAGTAATAAATATGTCGGAGCTATTACATTAGTTGAATTAAGGCGTTAGATTCCCTTTATTCTTTTGTTTTTGCGGGCAAAGCATGACGCGGGCACCCCGCACCCCCGCTGCATAATCACGCGCTCTCAGAGACAACGCCAATACACCCGAGCGCTCGAGTAATCTATAACATTTTATCAACAGTAAAAATAGTAGGTATGTCTGTAGGTACGGTGAATTTATATTAAACAAAAAAAATATTGTGTGATGAAGAAAATCATTTTAAGAATTTTATCAGTTTGTTTGTCTTTGTCTGTATGTTTGTTTATTTATTTTCACATGCTAATCATTAGAACTACCGAATTAATTTGAATGAAACTTTTTTATAGGGTACTTGCTGTTGCCCGCGACTTCGTCCGCGTAACTCATGCCTTGACTTCATTAAAAAATCACGATAACTTTTTTAAATGAACCGATTTTGATGAAACAAACTGTAAATGTTTTGCTTAAACAAAGCAATTGGTGAAAATTTAAGTAAATCGTTTCAGTGCTTTCGGAGATTAGCGTGATCATACATACAGACAGACAGACAAAAAATAATAAAAAAGAATTTTGCTTTCTATTATTCTTTTTAAGTATCCCTCTATCCATTTCAGTCAAAGTACTAAATGAACAGACAAAATATTTTTACTGTTTCATTATACGTATATAGTTTTATTATATGTATAGATAAATGATTTTGTAAATACAAAACTGACTTTCAATGGTAAGTAGATACCATTAAGATTTTTTTTCTTTATTAATGAGAAAGTGAGTTAATTTGTTCGTTTGTTTGTTACCTCTTCACTAATTTACACACATACACATAGTTAGATGTACTGGGAAGGACATAGGGTACCTTTCATCCCGGGAAAAAGCACTATTCTCATGGGAAATTCACGCGGGCGAAGCCGCGGGCAAAAGCTAGTTAGAAAATACATTTGTGCATAAAAATTTCTTCCTTTATCCTTATTTCTCATGACTGAGGATCGGGATGATTATGTGGAATGAAACACTCATAACGACTATTTTGATAATTTTAATGGAGTGATTTGCCACAGCGATCTCCATTTCACACGCAAACTAAGTCGCAGGAACTAGCTAAGAAATATATTATCTTATATACGATTCACTAATATTTCACAAAAAACCTTTCACAAATTATCAATAAATATCGCATTCTACTAATCTATCATTTTAAAAATGGCAGTATGACACACAAAAATTTTACAAATCATTTTCACTATAATTGGATTACATGTTACATACATACCCACATAAATATTGTCACCCCCTTTTTCCCGTGGGGGTAGGCAGAGAATACTATGAATACTATAGTATTCTCTGCCTCAACCTATAGTATAGTATCCTACCTATAGGTAGGATTACTAAAATAGGTATCAATAAACTGTCAGCTACACCACGATTTTAGCGCCACCTAGTGTGCGCTAACGCTTGCCCCACTCGGCAGCGGCGGCGAGGCGTGGTGAACGAAACGACCAACCAAACAAAGACGGCACTTTGTTACGAGCAGCGGAACGCGACGGTTGCAAGAAATGTGCTTGCTCATGCGCATCCCCAGATATTTTTGTGGTTTCATAGCTAATATCACATTAATTGGGCAAATTTAGATAAATATTTAAATAATAATATTATTTATTTATTTCACCTGTAGATTACAAAACTTTTATTTCACCAAAATAATCTCTTGACAGAGTCATATGTAGTTTTACAAATAAGGTCACAGCTAAAATAGTTTTTTTTTTACAATGGTATGAAATGCTAGTCCCCCGATTCATAAAAATAAATGGCCAAGTGCGAATCAAACTCCCGCAGCGAGGGTTTCGTGTATGCAAAGCATCTCACATTATAGCTCTAACTGAAAGACCAACTAGTTTCAAAAAGTAACTTTGCAGTTTTGATCCCTAAATATAATTGATAGAAGTTTTAGACTTCTAACAATATATTTACAGTTTTCAGATTTATTGCTGTACAAGTACTATAAGACCTTTTTGGTTCCCAAATTTCATAATTTTAGGTCAACGGGAAGTACGATAGGTTTTGGTTGTCTTCTGAATTTGCATAATTTGCGAAAATTTGCTATAATTATTCACGGTTATATTTGTTGATTGAGTCTACATATAAATTTGATTATTTTACAGCTGAAAGAGACCATAAACCCAAGTAGAGTTGAAAATGACCAAGGTGACTGAATTTGACTGACAAAATCGGTCATTTATGGTCATTTTCATCGAAAGTATTTTCACCGATTGCAAAGGAAGGGTCAGGTTTTTCACGCGTATTCTGTAGGTTTTTTCCGCGGCTTTGCCCGTTGATATTTGAGATAAAATAATCTATTAGTCTCATATATATGTACCTTAACAATTGAATTTAATAAAAGAAGTAAAAAAATAAATAGCAAAATTTGACAACAGTTGATCGGTCATTTATCGTTTTCAACTTTTTTTAATTATGACCGGTCAGATTCGGTCATTTTACATCTCTATTAGATATGAATTTCAATTATATACCTTCATGAGTTCCTGAGTAAAATAATCTTGACAGACGGACGGACACGTGATCTTGTAAAGGTTTCGTTTTTGCCTTTAGAGGTAAGGAACCCTAAACACACGACTGAAGAGAATACCAAATACTACTAAATTTAAGATTCAAAAATAAAATTTTTGAATCGTATTTTATGAAATGACTGTGCAACAATATATTCATGCTAATGAGAATAAAATGCTAGATATCAGAGTTTGGGCTAATGTCATTTTGACTTTTTATACGGTGTGCAAAAAATATTTCGACGAAAATTAATAATAATATCACTAAAATTTTTACCAATTATTCTTTATAGTATTTTGTTTTCTACTAAATTAATTAAACAAAAAGAAGTTATACACATACATACATACGAACATATTTTTTAACTAAAGAAATAGATTCTTCAAATTTCGGTACCTATGTAAATGCCACCAACCAACGCACCATGATCAAAGTTGAGTAATTTAGACATTCTTTATATCAGAAAAAACTTACTTAGTTTTTACCGGATTGGTTGGTTTGTTGAAGATAGATAAATTAAAAATAATATTTTTATTGCATCTAATTTTTTCTGCAGACCATACTTGCGTCTATGAGACCGAGTGACATGTTTTTCTTAGTTTATTAAATTTGTACATCGATTATCAAATTACTTATCAAATTACTAATTATACATATTTAATAGGTATCTAAATACCAGCTTTAGCCCGCGGCTTCGCCCGCGTAATTTGTTTTAGGATTTTTACTTACTGCTGCTGCGCAGCGATTCGAATTGGATCTTGATCACCGATCATAGCTGACGTCATTTCTTGTGGTCTTGTTTAGGATTTTCTAGTTTTCGTTTGTAGTCACGAACTATTCCTATATCAGAACTGACAAATCACAAAAATTGAGTTAGCCCTAAAGTTAGTTCGAGGCTTGTGTTATGGGATACTAATTCAACGATACTATATTTTATAACAAAGCTTTTACCCGCGGTTTCGTCCGCGTGAATTTCCCACAAGGACCTTGCTGTTTCCCGGGATGAAATGTACGTACCCTATGTCCTTCTCACTAGGTACTTCTATGTGTATGCGAAATTTCAGGAAGATTGGTTCAGTAGATAAAGCGTGAAGATGTAACAAAAAAATAAATGAATAAACAAATATATATTAGTTAGAATTGCGATAGTTAGGATAGATAAACATTCAAGACCCAGGCCAATCTGAAAAAGATCATTTTCTATCTTGACCCGACCAGGGATCGAACCCTGGACCTCCGGTGTACGGTGTCCGGTGTACTAGTACGGCGTGATGGCCGTTGGGCCACGGAGGTCGTCAAATGGAGGAAAATGATTTCTATGGATATATTTTTTGACTTTATGCAATGCTCTTAAAATAATAAAATTGCCTTTAAATAAAATCAAATTTATATCAATTTACATTTACAAAAAAATCCTTATCTAATAGTGAAACTGGCATAAAAATCCATAGCGTGGTTTAGGAGGAGTAAAAGTTTAACAGACGGAGGTAAAGTGACCTTCATATATTCTTGTAATGTACAAAAGTACAGGTACAGCCGGCTGATTACTGTATGTTTTTCTCTACGCTACATGGTAAACAAAGCGACAAGAATATTGACAGATGCGGAAACGAGCGACACGACCTCCTCGTCTGAAAGCCAGTGGCAGACTGCCGCCCGTCGCCCGCACAGAGCCCCGCTATGAAAAATGGGCGAATGATTTTTGTTTTATAAACATTAGTATGAAAAATGTTGCTCGATTTGAACGAAAATCTAAGCGATTGAAGTAAAATAAATGGTGTCTCTTTTGATGTAAAAATTTTCCCGAACGTCATTGCCATTTCGGAACAGTAAGGAAATTATAAAAATGCATGTCTTTCCGTTTTTATTTTTTTTCATATAGTAGTTTTTATCTTACAATAAAAATAATCTAAACAAATGTTCTTAAAGAGTTGATAGTAGACATATATTTTTTTCAGATTTTTCTGGCTAACCACAGCTGAGCTTTAGTCCTTACAAAAACACCATTTCACAGAACAACGGCAATCCAAACGCCTTAACTGTGGTTTATTTTGTTAGTTAATCAATGGTTTAAAATAGTTTTCAAGACGGCACGCGTCGGAAATGTGAAGGTGGAGGAGGTGAAGGTGATAAAACCAACGTGCGATCGATATGACATTATAACGGCAGTCTTATTGGTGGCGCGGTGTGGTGCGTACGTGTCGTCCGGTTGTGTTGAAATCTCTGTAGCTATGTAGTCAGTGATAGAATAGTGCTATTGTCGTGTTACTTAGTTCATGTAACGATGTGACTATAAGTGTTGGTGTTATCAGCGAGATATTGGAGATCTTCGTTGTTGGACAGTTTTGTTGGTTAAACTGTGTTTGGCTAGTTAGCACGGAGGACCATTCAAAGTAGAACTCACTGGTTGAAATGGACTGTCCGCGCGTGGTGGGGCGCGGACCCTTGCCGTGGATAGGTTAGGGCTGGACCCTAGCCGTGACATGTGGATCAAATGAGAGTTTTATTTTAAATATCCTTGTAAATCTCTGGTTGTTATCACTTGTGGTTTGGCAAACTATAGCGTGCTCCTTTCTAAGACGTATCCTTACGAAACATGACAAACGTGTTCCTTGGGTTTTACCATAAAGCTAACAGGATGTACAGTGGGCCACATAGAAAAGTATACCACCTGAAATACATCCACTATAAAAAGTGATTTAGGTACTTTTCCATGTGGCCCACTGTACCGACCTAACTTAATGGTTTTTTCACTTTTATGATTGTGAGAAAAGTAGGGGCAAAAAGGGGGGATGTAGCGTTATTTATGAACGGATTTCAATCATATTTGTACGTCGGATTCTCCGCCGATTGTTATAATAAAAATTCAAAAATGGGAAAAAGCGGGCTTCCTTTGGGCTACCAATAAGCACGAGAGGCGCGCTATTTGATATTTATAAATCAATGATATAAACAGTTGATAATAGGTAAATAATGCAATAGGTACATGTATGTTGACACCTGAGTAGCTGATGCTACTAAGATAATATAATAGATGCTGCTGAGATAAAATCAAATGTATTCGAAAATATGCGATGCGCGGCGATGATGTGCGAAGGGGAATCGTGAACTGATTCAAATTCAATTTTCTTTATTTTTTTGATTGATACTAGACAAAAATATGCATTCGTGTAATAATGATTATCGGGTGATTTGTATGTGCGATGAAATAGTACAGTACATATAACTTGTCCTGCAGTGTGCAGTAGGTACAGATTGAAACCTACCAGTAGCACCAGTAGTAGGTTTCGACACAGATTTATAATACCCTAGTAGCTTATGATCTAAGCCTCTTGATTACAATACAAATGCATTATTATGATAAGCATGAGTTGTGATGCACCCAGGATCACTTCCCAACAAGGAAACTCCTGCACCTCAGGAGTAGAACAACTCCAACTCAACGTAGTGATTATACACTCTTTGGAATAGAACCTACATATCGTGACTACCTACCTAAAACTAAAACAACTGATCCTCCTGAGGCAGTTGTTAAATATATCGATAATATGGACAGTTGTTACTGGTATATCCCGTCACTAAATTAGTTGACGTGTTTTGCTTGCTTTTTTGTGTTATATTGAATAAATGATTTAAAAAAATATATGGAGGTCGATTAAAACTAACATAGGTAGATGAGTCAGATTGTATAAAAACTCTTGTAGCACGGGCAGGATTTGAACCTGGGACCTTTGCAGCCCCAGGCGGGCGCCCTACCACTCGGCCACCACCGCTCCGCATCGCATTCAGTGGCTGCCGAACTATTATTATTATATATAAACTTGCTGCCCATTTGACGACCTCCGTGGCCCAACGGTCTTCACACCGGACAGTTAAACTGGAGATCCCGGGTTCGATCCCCGCTTGAGTCAAGATGGATAATAATTATATTCAGATTGGCCTGGGCTTTGGATGTATATCTACGAGTATATGTATTTGTTATAAAATACAGTATCGTTGAGTTAGTATCCCTTAAAACAAGTCTCAAACTTAATTTAAGGCTAACTCAATCTGTGTGATTTGTCCGTGCTTCTATATTTATATACGTTCAGACTGCGTGTAGTCTCAATGTAAGTTCGAGACTTGTGTTACGGGATACTAACTCAACGTTACTATATTTTATATCAAACTAGCTTTTGCCCGCGGCTTCGCCCGCGTGATTTTGCGTGATTGAGTAACAAACATCCTCACAAACTCACATCCAAACATTCGCATTTATAATATTATAAGTATACTAGCTTTTGCCCGCGGCTTCGCCCGCGTGAATTTCCCACGGGAACAGTGCTTTTTCCCGGGATAAAAAGTAGCCTATGTGCTATTCCAGGTCATTATCTACCTCTGTACCAAATTTCATCGAAATCCGTCCAGTAGATTTTGCGTGATTGAGTAACAAACATCCTCACAAACTCACAAACTCACAAACTCACAAATTCACAAACTCACAAACTCACATCCAAACTTTCGCATTTATAATATTATAGTATGGATACATATGTAGATTTATTATTTACAAGCCGCGCCGCCCCGGGGCTTGGCTCCTGTGGGAATTTCGGGATAAAAGTACCCTATGTACTGTTCCCGGTATTTTTCTACCCGTGTACTGAATTTCATCCGTCCAGTTGATTATTTGCGCGATTGAGTAACAAACATCCCCACAAAATCACAAACTCACAACCAAACTTTCGCATTTATTATATTAGTAAAATTTATTTTAAGTTTAATAAAGAACAAAATAATTAAATTATTAGTAGAAGTATCTAAAACAAAACAGGTACAGTGCCTATAAAGTCGTGAAATTAAATGATGGCGCCACTAGTATGCATGTAGCAACCCTTTATAGTGAGACCAATTATTTTGATACTAGCCGTTCGTTCAAGTAAAGTGAGTTAATAAATAAGACACATTATACAGTCATATTGTTTCCATTTTATTTACAGTAGGTACCTCTGCTTATGAAAAGTTTTACTATTTTTTTTTTAACTTAACCAGAATAAATTTTTCATTCTTAAAATACTAAGATTGATCACTTTCACTCATCATCGGATTCCAAATATTCAACAACAAGAAACGTTTCGTTGCTGCTTTCATCATCGGCACCGTCATCACTACAGCTGCTGTCACCACTGCTGCTATCATCGCCTAAGCGAACAAGCAATTCGTCTATATCTAGATACAGGTAACGTCCTCGCTCATAGTAAGTACTCTTTTTTGAGTGTCTCAACGTAATGGCAGCAGTTTTTCTATATTCAGCTGTCATGCTGTTGAAAGTGTTGAAGACGTCTTCAACAAGTTGCTTCGTCGACTATCCGCCTAACTGTACTCTTTGGTTTTCCAAAAAAAAACTAATAAAAATTGTAACAGAATAGAAACAATAAATTATTCACAAGAAACAAATAATTCAAACTCAAAATTGATAGCAAACCCGAATAGACTGAGATGTACCATCATAATGTATCAAAAATTTATGGTCATACTATAATATGACCTATTTACAAATTTCAGTCTAACCTACGAGTTCATCGTTTTTGTTGATGGCCTCGCACGTGACGCAGTCCCCGCAGTCGTTTCTGTCGCTGCACGCACCACAGTTTTTTTTTTTATTCATTCAGCTTCTAATTTAATCAAGATTAGGCGCAAAAGAGGGATTTTCGGAGACCCAAATAAAAAAAAAATAGTTCCAGATGAATTCATAGGTGGCGCTTAGTAAAAGGCGAGACCATTCAAAAAGCAAAAATGCACGGGATTGGCAAAAAAAAATTAAACTTAATAAAAAACATCTAAAAAGTATCAATATTGTGATTTGTGCAACTGCCAGAGGCAGAAAAAATATCACATAACAGTATGTGATTTTTTTTCTGCCTCTGGCAGACAATAATAAGCGCACTATATAGGTACAGCCATTATTACAACTCGGCTTTCAATAAAACTCCATCTGTTGAGATTTTTTTATATTGATTTTTTTTTCTTAATTAGCTGTCAGAAAAATCGCTCTTTACAGATTGGCTCTTGACGAACGATTTGTTATCAGTTGTTTAAAATTAGTATTCTTACTCCCTTAAATTCAGTACCTCATTCCGTTTCTGCCTTTTTTCCTTATAAGAAATAATAATTTCATCGATAGCAAATGGCCTGGCTATTTTTAAATATTGCTGTGGAGACTCTAACTCAAACAATAGGGGACCGGCCAAGGTACGAGAATTGTTAAAAATATGTATTTTTATGATAGAGTACATATAATTAAACACATTTTGCGACTTTTCAGCACGAGTTTATTCTCCTGAGCTAATTTATAAGAGTTCAAACTTTTTGGGAAAGTCCATTTTCTACGCGTGACGTCATATTTCACGTTTAGTTAGAGGCGTTTTGGTATCGTCCAAACATCGCTTAAAAATGTGAATTGTTTTTTGCTATATCTTGGGAAATACTTTGGTTATTGATGTAATTCTTTTAAGGATGGTTCTATTATTGTGAGATATTCCAAAGAAGCATAAAAAAAAAAAGTTGTCCGGTCCCCTATTCTGCAAAGCTAACGCTTGTATCCACTGGTCCGGTATATTTGGTTTTCTTAAAAGTAAATTCTAACTGATTTAATTTACGCTTTCAAGAAGTACTTAGATTCTTTGGCAGGATGAGGCATTGGATATGATTCAATATAAGCAATTTGTCTGGTACGGCGACGTGTGATTATATTTAGTGTCAATGGAGATCGCACAGAATTTGCAGATGGTGTTTCTGGTATAAAACAAATAGGTAGATTTAAAGACCTAGCTATGAGCGAGGACGATGCTGATGTCGTAGACTGCAGTGTATTTTGGTCCACTGAAATGTTTCAGGGGTTTACCTGAAGTATCCAGTTCTTCGGTTCATCACAGTCACTTAGATCCTCAAGCAAGTCGTAAATTACAGGCGAAATACTTCTGACGGGTGAAGATCGACATGAATCATGTGCAAAGAACTCCCGCGCTAGTTTCAATCTTTCCTCGTCATCTTCAAAGTCAAGACAAGAATTTTAGGAATCAGAAGGTACCAGAGAAATATATTGCCAGGTAAATTTAACATAAAAATATCATAAAATAACAAAATACTCACATAAAAACAATATTCTTGACGAGCGTAAATTGAGACGGCCGTTGCAATATTTTGAACAAGCTAATTATTAAAAAATAAAAAAAACATGACTGACAACTCACAAAGCCTATGTCATTCGAAGGAATGCAAGGAATCTAAAAATACCTCTCACATCAAAATCTGTTAAGCCGTTCAGGACTTATGGTGGAATAAAGAAATTACATACATACATACATACATGAACACTGAAAACATAACACTCCTTTTTTGGTCAGTCGTGTAAAAAGTGACAGACTGTTTGTGTTGCGAACGAGTGTCAAAATTAGTTTTAGAGTGAAAAGGATAGCCTACTAGAAACAACGAAGCGCGGAAACGGCTGAACAATTACTTCAAATTACAGTCAGTTGTGTGCGTGTTTATTGCCCATCACCACCCGTCCCATAG
Source organism: Ephestia elutella (assembly GCA_018467065.1). Taxonomy (NCBI): domain Eukaryota; kingdom Metazoa; phylum Arthropoda; class Insecta; order Lepidoptera; family Pyralidae; genus Ephestia; species Ephestia elutella. The sequence continues at coordinate 13,816,166 of CM031576.1, read as the reverse complement.
AACGGACAGAAACAATTTAAGGGTTAATAGAGGAAGGAGAAAATCAAATGCCAACAAGAGTTATAAAAGTTTGGACGGCCCATAGAGCTAAAAAAAAAAAAAAGGTACAGTCAAGAGTCAAAAGTGGAGTCATACCTTAAATATCATATTGCCTTGCAGGCGCGCAGTCCTTCATTGTGTGCGTTACGTCCATATTACGGACGTATAATTACAATAAGAACACTACTCACACTAAGCTAATTATCATATTACCCACCCACACCAAGACACAACTCTGCTGCATGCTAGTGCTTCGTGCTCATACTGCCTACGTGCTGCCATCTATCAAATTTACGGGGTACTAAGTAGTGAATTCTGACTCAGAAATAATAATACACTAATACACTACCTATAGTTTATTATAAAGCAAACCAATAGTGGTGAGTACGGTGACACGCAACCAATTGATAATTTCGTCACAAGCTAATGCATCTGCTGGTCTAATCGGTAGTCGGATGGACTGCAGTTGATACAGGTCAAAGTTCGAGTCACATCCAGATATTTTATTTTTCATATTAAACTCAATTCATAAGCCAAGAGTATTTTTATATAATGTAATTGATATGCTTTTATATATTTGTTATGAAATAAAAATTCTCAAAAATCATTACAACTATTTATTCATGTAAATAGGTATAGTATACTTATGTAAAATTTATTATTATAAACTACACTAACAAATTCAAAATTTATGTTTAATCACTTCCCTATCTAATTACAGGAGCGATTCTCATTTTTTTTGCCAATAACATAACTGAGTTTGTCCCGTGACTTTATATGTGAATATTATTTTTTTATCCACTAATACCTATCAGAAGATGTTTTATACATATAGCTGATTGTTTTAAGACACACAAAAAAAAATAGAAAGTCTCTATAACTGTTAAGTTTCTTCTAAAATATTGATTTTGTCGAAAACCAAAAACGTGAATGTATGAAAAACCGTGTGTCCCATTCTGAAAAACGAAACTTCAACCTCAATTATTGTAGCCATCGCCAAGTAAACTATAAGAGTTTTATGATGTTTTAATATAGTATGACTAGTAATATATCAGAAAAGCAACGTAACAAAGTAGTTTAGTAATATTTTACAATTAAAATTAACTTATTAGTCTTGTCCCAGAAGAAGTTCCAAAACTTCATTCCAACTTTTGTTACCTGTTTTTGAACTAGTAAACCTTATATAAAACTACCAAAGCATTTATTTTTTGGCGTTGGCAACATTGCAACTCCTGTCAAAGTCATTCAGGTTGTTTAAAAATATTACTGGCCATTCTGTAGTCGTTTACACCAAACGTGTTGATTGTGTTCTGAGCAGTATCCACTTTTTGTTACAGCTGAAAAACGGTAAGTTGACTGTATTTTAACGATATTTTTATAATTTTCTTTAGGTAGTATCATTAGATATGTGAATATATTAGCAAAACGTCTGAAATTAAAGTTAAACTATGTTTTTTCGTTGCTAAATCTTTTTTTCCACTTGTTTTGTTACTTCTTCTTTTGTTACTTTAATACGGTAACGTATAAGGGGAAAATAAAATAACAAAAACGGAAAATGTAAAGCTGTGTTTACATTCTGCAGCTCAACAAAATGGCATTATCATCAATTTTACCCAAATTTTAAATTACATCCCTTTTTTTAATAATTTATTATCAAAAGTGGCAGCACTTTCCTTCGTATCTGGCCTTAAGTAAAATGTGCCTTTTATATTGTTAATTTTTTGACTGTTTTTATAAAGATTATGTGATATATCTATAGCTTGTTGTAAGTATGCATTTTTGATTGGACGCATATCAGAATTGTTCAGAATGGTTCGTTATAAGTACTTTGTAATGTTATATTTAATTTCCGATCTCAGGCTATAATATCCTCAAGCCTATAATATCTCAGGGTAAGATTTAAGTAAAATGTGCCTTTAATGTTGTTGTTTATCTGATTGGATTTTATAAAAAAAAATACGTGGTATATTATAACTTGTGCAACGTACGAGTAACGTAATGTATGTTTACTTTTAAACTTTTCTATCAATAAAAAATGATAAAAAATGGAAGTTAGTTTTTTAATTGCCAAATAATTACACGTTTGTGAAAAAAAGACTTCTCAATTTTTTATTAAAATATGTAACTGTGCACACACTTCCTTACATTTCTTATTTTGTTCCAACCTATTCCTATTTTGTTACTGTCCCAGAAAATCGAATCCACAATTCCATCGTAATTTATTTCTATTGATAATTTATTTAAAAAAATATATTTGTGTAAGTATATATATACACACACAATTTATATTAAATATAATTTATTGCGTTTTTGTATCTATTCTAAGGCCAACCAAAACTTTAAAGATAATTTTCGTCCAGGGTAACAAAATAAAAAAGTTTCATTCAAATTTAAACTGGTTTCATTAGTTTTTTGTATATTTATTTATTAATGTTGTTAAAAAATATATAAATTTTATTAAAAATTAGAAACCACTTCCAAATGTTGGTTAGTTTAATTACTTTTGGAGATAAACAAAGTAACAAAATAGGAGTCATTATTCTACCTTATCTCAATATTTTCAATTTATTTTTATTAAATATTATATAAAATCAAGAACAAAGTGAATTATCTAAAACCTAACAAAATTATGCACCAAAATCCGTAACAAAAAATAAAAATTATGGTAATTTATTTTTCACCGCTGTTTTTGAAACAGAGGCAAAATTTTTGAGAATTGCTCACAGAATAAATAAGAACTTAAAAATAAGCATTCTGTAGTAAGTTACTTATAAGAATCTGTTCATTTATTTTATATATTATTACTAAATTATACTTTCGCTTTTTGTTAGTAAATATTGAGGTTATAGCTTAAGTATTCGTTTTCATCATGAAAAGAAGATTGAAACTAAACCTCAACATCTAACAATTTAACAATTTATCTCCTATTACGAAACATAACCTTGTATTTGTAATGCAAAATACAAAAACAAGTAATAAGTATAAAAATAATTTAAATAATGTTTATACTTTTATAAAACCAGATTTGATACAATAGAAAGAGGACAGTTGGAATATACCTACTTAATGAATGAACTCACTGATTAAATTTAAACACAAATAATTAACTCACTATTTTGTAAAGTTGCCGTTGTTGTCTTTTCTACACATATTTCAATCACAAAAAAACTGTCCTAAACATCCATACAATGAGAAAGTAATTCTTCCTTGCTCATCTTCTATGCACCATCAGGCCCCATAGATTTTCTATGGAGTTGAGGTTAGAAGACCGTGCTGGCCAAGGATGACATTTATTTCTGGAAGCGAAATAAATTATCCAGTTTTTTATGCACGCCACCAGCTTGATATGCACGACGAACAGTAGATAGGCATCGAAACATCAAATAAATCAGCATAACGCCTGGTAGGTAAAATCATCGCCTTCAGAGATAATAGCCGGTCTTCTACTTTGCGGCAAGGCTACCCTGCAGCAAGTCGCTACACCCAACGTGTTGTCCACTAAAAAATATAATAATATATAATTAGGTATTTAGTTTATATTTAATTTCAAAACTATCACTTATGCAAAGCAAAATCACGAAGAAAAATATATCAATACAATACATTAATATTATGTTATCATTTTATGTTTGAATTAATCACAAAATATTACACATTTACACACACATATTTAAAAATACTCACACTTAATCCAGTTCCTTTCATTAGAAATTGAGACTATTTTGCAACCACTATCATGCAAAGTAAATCCGAATAGTCTCCATAATACCTCTTATAATGGCCTATATTGGCAAGTGTTGGTAAAGTAATATTCCACAAATACTTAGATAACTATCACTAACAAATGCGTTCAACTAAAACGAGAACTCGGTTGAAGTGATAAATTTGCGTCTGTCTTTTTTTTCATTCACCGTCAAATATTCATTTTCATAGCTGGTCCATACTGACCACCCATACGAAGTAACGATACCATAAAGTTAGAGCAAGGATTTTATAGACATACTATGAACGTTCCGTATCATTCGTAGTATGTCTATGAAATCCATAAAAGTATGAAGCGCTCGCCGACTCGCCGCGCCAGCCTACCTACTTCTATGGAAACATCGTATTCGGTCGGTTGACATTGCACAGACACATAGGCGTTTTACAAATAACACACAAGCATAAGGTCTTAAGTGCAAACACTTCTATAATCAATTAGTATGAGAAATTCTGACTCCACTTCTGGAGATGTCTGAGATGTACGTCCATATTATATCTATGGGCCGGCCTCTAGATGCGAATGACTTCACCCGCGCCGCAGCATCCGCTGTTGATAGGCCGGTGTTAGTGACGTCATCAGCTGCGGTTTGGGGAATTCGGCCGTGTCAGGGACTGCGGCAACTGCGGTGCGCGGAGGTTACATATAACTTCATAGAAAGAAAACGAATACGTCCTATCCAATCCTGGTATTTAATCTGAGTCCTGCACGGACATGTTTTTGTTACGCATTTTATGCCCTAAGATTAAAAAAAAATGATATTTTTGAAAAATAAATGTTTAAATGAGTGTTTAAAACGTGAGTGCTGAGTGGCGCCTTCACTCACATGCTTAGCATAGACTTGCTTAAAAATCCTAAAGGCTGGGACAAACTTAGCCTACGCCACGTACACCACACATGCTACGCGACGCGACGTGGGAGAGTTGGTGTGCATACTAGTCCCACGTACACTACGCATAATGACGTCAGACTCGTTGTTCGTCTCCCATTTTTACACGGTTGACCAAAAAGAAGTGTTATGTTTTCAGGTTTTAAATATGTATGTTTGTATGTATGTATGAGGTATTTTTAGAATGCCTTGAATTCCTCCAAGTGACATAGGTTATGATAAAATTTGATCAATCTTATCGAGTGGGATACCAAAATGAAAGGCTTTAAAAGGAGACTTTAAAAATGAATATAACTCATACGTTTTATGTACTTTTTGTTGAAGTTGTCTGTGGTGTTTTTTACTGTTTTACCAGCCACAAAACGCAATATTTCCCCCACTAAAAGGGGAACCAAACCACCAGTTTTTGAGGAAAATCTACTAAGTTGGCAACACTGGTGTAATGGCATATGATTATCTCCTCCACCTTCCCACGCCGATCTGGATGACAGATCTTACGTCGTCTTACGTTGCGTGTGTAGCGTCGCGTATGATAAGTATGTTTCTGTTTCAACTGTTTCCATACAAAATCAAGAGTCCAGATTTCATAATGCGTAGCGTGCGTTGCGTACGTGGGATAAGTGTGTCCCAGCCCTAACTCATGCCTAACTTTATGGTCTTGCCAATGTCGAGTCAATGACATTATATTGACATTGACAATCTGTTTATAGAATCCTGTCATAGTTAAAAAGTGCGGCAAGTTTGACTTTTGTCAGCAATCAGCTGTTAGATAAGTTGCTTCGGTGTTCGTATTATTTTGAATGTTTTTATGCTTATTCGCTAATATTTTACGATAGTTTAACATTTATTTGGTGAATTTAATACAGTTTATCACGGAAAATCAACTACTACCATGGAAAAGAGCAACACACATATTTTTACATTACATGAACTATTTTCGTCTCGATTGTCATCTCCCAAAACAGTGAAAGGTGGCCGAACCATGTCGTACAACTAATAGATAGTTATTTAAAATATCCTTCCCTCTAGAATCGTCAGGTTAGTTACGTGAATTCACTAGTCCAACATCGCGCCGTTCATCAAAAATATTGATGTTCTTGCATGATTAAGAAATAAACTAAATTGAGTTAATTTTTATATCAGCAAAACTTTAAGATGTCGTACAATATCAACTCCAAAATTGTAAGTAAAAGACTACTATTTCATAATTTATTTATAGGTTACGTAGGTATGTAATTTATGTATACCTAAGTATTTTCAAAGTAGGTATCTAACAAACAAATACTTATCATATCTTATTTTATACTGATAATCAATATATTTCGATAATGCATTTAGTTCTATCACGATTATTTTCAAGTTAGCTGCTGGTGAAGCAATATGAGTGAAGTGAACAGTCCGGTTAGTGTACAATTTACAAAATTATTCATACTCATGTTTTTATTATGTCTGTTCTTCGTACGTCGGAACTGTATTGAAAAAAAGCTTAGGTTCTTAATCTTGAGGTGCCAGTATAAAACTCTGTTTCATTCAATCATTGAAATATTATTATAGTTGTACAAATCTTAATCTTACTTTGCAATTATTGTTGTGTCATTCATGACATGATCATACACAATAATTATCCTCTTCAGTTATTGTGAGGAATTTGTACTTATAAGTAGTGTGCATGTGTTTTTGTTACTAATTTTATTGTTTGTTTGTTTCTCAAAATCATTTTGTCAGTGAAATCATGAGTAATTTAGAAGCAGCAGCAAGTGATTTTATTGAAAATAAACTACCAGTATGTATTATTGTTATGGTTGATTTTTACTAAAAATCTGCTTCATTTCTTCTTTCTACTATATAATTTTATTTTGATCTTATTTTATGAGTGCAAAGAAAAACATATCATTGGGAATATTATCAATGTAACTTCTTGGACCCTTAAATAACCTAAAAATGTTTTGTGGTAAAATTCTTCTAAAATTTGACCTTCAGATCCAAGGTTAGGGTTAACCCAACTTATCAAAACCCATAAAGTATATATTATATTGTCATCGTTAATCATTCTTATACAAACATATAACTGTATTTTTCTATCATCTTTTTAAATAAAGCACGTACCAATGTAAACTCCATTTATTCTTACCAGTCCTATCACTATGTCTTTTTATGATTTTACAACAATATAAATTAAAATAGACTTTTTAGGAAATTACTTTCGTGGTTAATTAAAGTAAAACATTAATTTGAACTAATATTTGATTTATTTTAGACAAAATTCAGCAAAAAGTACAGTGAAGATTGCTTACATGATAGGACTGGTAAGAATAAATGGAGTTTATGTTTAAATGGACAAGTATTTTCTAGCATTTATTTTGTGTGTTAATTTCGTGTTTTATGATATTAAAATCCAGACAAATAATATTGTAGGGAATAATTATATTTTCTGTGTGTCAATGTCATTCCTATTATGTATAATTCCTATTATGTTTTTTCTGCTCTATGTTTTTTTATCCCTTTCTTATTTTCTAGGTCATTCCCATACTGGTTGGAGTGGGATCAGTTGTTGTTCTTGCAACTGTGATAGCCAATTGTGCATGGGGCAAAAAGTCCACTAAAAGCAAGAAAAAGGTCGCATTAGTTGACCCCAACACAAAATATCAGTTACCTCTCACTGAACGGGAAGAGATCAGCCATGACACAAGGAGGTTCCGGTTTGGTTTGCCATCAGCGGAACATGTATTGGGTAAAAATATTTATATACGTATTATCACACCTTTTTTCCATGGGAATAGGCAGAGATTACCGATTTCCAGATCCTTACAGATCTCTCTTGCTCCTCTACACTCATCATTCTCTTCATACATGCTTGCCAGTTATGGGTGCTCCTAATATCTCCCTTTTTAAGGAGGTCCGCAATCCGGTCAAATATTTTTATGGCATCATATACCTACCTAATGATTTCTTCTTTAATGGTAACAAATAATAGGTTAGTGTTAAATAGGATTTCAAACAAAATTTGCCTGAGGTACACTCATTCTAGAGTTGAAGGTCACATGTAATACTATTGTGAGTGTGCATTGTTTAAGCTCCTGAATAATTTATAAGATAACAATAAGTATTTATCTTTGCTATGAAAATTAGGTTTTGTAGTGTTATGAGTTTGGTCTAATATACTAGGTTAAGCCCGCGGCTTCGCCCGCGTGTGACTAATAAAATCAATAAATAATTTTTATTTTGTGTAATAAAATATAGCCTGTTCCCATCCTGATAATCCAATCTAAATTGGTGAAAGATTTATTAAATTTCTGTCCTGATATCATCCTGATATTATAGAAATATGTAGTCTTCTAATTAGTAATTATGTTATTAGTAATAAATACATTTAGTATACTTAACATGTAATGCATTCACGTTTTGGTTTGGCAATCTAGTTTAGTAGGTATTAATAAACATATAATAACTATATAATGTTGAAATTGTTGCAGAATTGTGTGTGATTGTTAACTGTTGTGTTTGCTTAATAAATAAATAAATTAGTTTATTTATTTATTTGTTTATTAAATAGTATAGTATTGGTAGTAATAGTATTTGTTTATTAAATAGTAATTTCTAAGATTACCCCTACATACAAACATTACCTCTTTGTAATATCAGTGGCGTCATATTTATCCTCACAAATTTGATCCGCCGAGTCGACACGCTAAGTAAAAGAAGATTTATCAGTGTGGATTATGTAATACCCTCAAACTTATACAGGAATTTGCCATTTCAGGTCTCCCCATAGGCCAACACATCCACTTATCTGCAAAAATTGACGATGACCTAGTTATCAGAGCATACACTCCAGTGTCAAGTGATGAAGATAAGGGCTATGTTGATCTGGTCATCAAAGTGAGTATAAATTAAACCTTATCTATGGTAAATTTGATTAGCTTCTTACAAAATTCCTGACTTGGGAAGTAATTAATTGTTGACTTGTATAATTTCATACAGTATTATATACTTGTTACCGTATTATTCATTTTTAACCAATAATATAGCTGATTTTATTCCTCAAATGGTAGATTAAATTATTTATGCATGCAATAAACAACTGGATCTCCTGGAATCAGCATATATAGGCCCTGGAGGACTATAGGCACTTCGCAACAGGTGATATTCTGAGGCCATGTAGTCCTTCTTCTCTTTCATAAGTAAGGCATTGGAGCAAGTACAGTCACATCGGTCTTTAAGACGATGTGATAAGGTCTAAAATTGTATACTTTTTAATGCTCATGACAGTACAAAAAACCCTAGGTCACAAGCATTGATATGTATCCAATTTGCAACCTTATCACAATGTGTTAAGGACCGACGTGTTTACATATTAATGCTCGTGACTGTACATCCGAACATCGGAGCCCGCATGTTAAGAAGATAAGATATACATGCAATGAGACATTATATCGATACGACATTGGAACCTTCAAAAAACGAGTCTACGTCTTCTTCAAAGGCCGGTAACACTTGTAATACCCTTGGTGTTGCAGTAGTCCATGGGCAGCGGTGATTGCTTACCATCAGGTGACCCGCTTGCTCGTTTGCCGCCTTGTTATCACAGAATTAATATAAGTCCTACTGTTATAAAATAAATCATGTTCTTTTTACTCGACTGACCAAAAAAGGAGTGTTATGTTTTCAGGGTTCATGTATGTAAGTAATTAGGTATGTATGTATGTAAGTTTTTTATTCCACTATAAGTCCTGAACGGATAAACAGATTTTGATGTGAGAGGTATTTTTAGATTCCTTGCATTCTTCCGAGTGACATAGGCTATGTGAGTTGTCAGTTGTGTTTTTTATTACATACTTACTTCGATGGCTCGACGACCTAAAGAGGATCTTGGCCTCCGATACGAGAAGCTTCCACTTCTTCCTGTTCTGCGCCACTGCCTCCATGCTCTTTTTACTATACAATCTAATTGTGAAACAAATTTTCAGGTGTACTTCAAAAATGTCCACCCAAAATTCCCCGAGGGTGGTAAATTGTCTCAATACCTGGAAAACTTGAAGATTGGCGAGACAATCGACGTGCGAGGACCGTCAGGGAGGCTGCAGTACTCGGGGAATGGGTTGTTCCTCATCAAGAAACTGAGGAAGGATCCCCCTGTCAAGATTGTCGCGAAGAAACTCAACATGATTTCTGGTAAGTCATGCCTTGAGATCCTTTTATTCTTGACTAACGTTGATAAAAAATGCCTTGTAACCAAGTCATATCTATCCGTATACCAAATTTCATCAAAATCAGCTTAGTTATGAAAAATGAAAAAATATTTTATTGATTCACTTACATTGTACCTGTTAGTTATTGGTTGAACTCATCTGATTTAGTAAAAAAAACTTTCACATTTATCATATTCAGTACTATGTATAGTAAACAGCATAGAAACCATATATAGTCATACATAGACCTACTTCAGTTTATACTTGTAGTCTAAAGTCTATGATAGTCCAACTACATATATTCTGATAAGTCCAACTATATTCTTAGCAAATTTGATTCTACTAGCACTGCATAGAGGTCAATCAGTATAACTTGACATGTGCGTGACTTTACCAGTGCCTGGCATACAAATACCATAAAAATTACACTACTACAATATTGAATAATGAGTTTCTTTTGGCATTTTTTATAATCTCAATACAATACAAAGCTTCAGTACGTAATATTTATGTGATGTCTTTGAATTTTCAAAGAAATGACTTTGCTGATTTTAATATTATACAATTTTGAGTCAAAACAACTTTTTGGAAAAACGTCTCTGGGTATAGTTACGGATATTTTTAAACCCATTTTGTTGTCTAGGATTTATTGTACATAATTACATTATAACCAATGCCCTTACACAAATTGCTCTATGCTATGTAGAGTGCCTATACTGTGGCAGCCATTTTGAAATTACAAGTTAACTTTTTTAAAGTTTCAAGCTGACAAAGTTGGGAACATTACAGTTTATGTGTATAACATGCAAAAATACTTGCTTATTATTCTATGCTAATGTCTACATCTATAATAATAGTATGCGTTAGAAAACAAACAAAATATTACAGACAGGTATTCATTCTATAATTACAACAAATATTTAGATCAAACCTACTAATAATATAAAGGTTAACGAGATCTCACAATACCTCGTTAGCAACTGTAACAGGTGTTTGACCTATGTGTCGTTCAAATAATTATTTCTCTCTAACTGTTATTGTAAAAAGTTCTCTAATGTAATCACTATAAGGTCCTATAGAAGCGAATAGGCAAAAATGAAAATTATTAGCTGTCGCAAAGAAAATTATTCCTCGGGCTGTATTTAAATTACTGTCGACCGAAACCGGATTTATGGCCCACACCGAAAAAAGCAATTAAGTTTTTAATAAAAATAGCGACTTATTTGCGTTATAAACGTTAAAATGACATGTTTTTTATAAAAAAAAAACATAAGCTTTTTTTGTTGTTTTAAGGCTGAAACTGAAGGAAACCTTCGGCCCGGCCGAATATTAGGTCGGACTCTAGTTTAAATGCTAATTGTTTTGTTCCCAGGTGGAACTGGCATCACGCCAATGCTCCAACTGGTGAGGCACATCTGCCAAGATGCTAGCGACCCCACCGAGCTTCGCTTGTTGTTCGCAAACCAATCCGAAGAGGACATCCTGCTTAGAGATGAATTGGAAAAATACCAGAGAGAATACCCCGCGCAGTTCAAAGTTTGGTACACTGTGGACAGACCAACTGAAGGTAAATCCTAACTTCCTAACTAATTGACCGAGCGAGCGAAGCGAGCGAGGGCTATAATTCAAGTTGGAGCGAAAAACACATCGTTTGTATGTATGTATGTATGTATGTATGTTTGTTCCGCGATAACTCTCGAACCGTTGTTCCGATTTTGATGAAAGTTGGAATATATGTAGGGATGGTTAATAGAATTTTCAAGTTCGTTGGGCATCAAAATCGGTCCAGCCGTTTTTGAGATATTTAATTTTTTGTGAAAATAAATATTGTATTTTAATAGTCGCGAGGTCTACGTTCGCAGCGAACGACTAGTATTATAAATGTGAAAGTGAGTTTGTTTGTTTGTTACCTCTTCACGCTTTATCTACTGAACCAATCTTCCTGAAATTTCGCATACACATAGTTAGAAGTACGAAGAAGGACATAGGGTACCTTTCATCCCGGGAAAAACCATGGTCCCCGTGGGATATTTGCGCGGGCGAAGCCGCGAGCGAAAGCTAGTATCTTATATTTTACATACTAGCGAGCCGATTCGACTTGGCACAGGTATGTGTATTAAATAAATGATGATAGTGAAAAACGAATCAAAATCCGTTGTTGTTTAAAAAGGATAAATAGACTCGGGAAGTAACGTCTTAATTGTATTTTTTGTATTTTTTTAATCCATACTAATATTATAAATGCGAAAGTTTGGATGTGAGTTTGTGAGTTTGTAAATTTGTGAGTTTGTGAGTTTGTGAGGATGTTTGTTACTCAATCACGCAAAATCTACTGGACGGATTTCGATGAAATTTGGTACAGAGGTAGATAATGACCTGAAATAGCACATAGGCTACTTTTTATCCCGGGAAAAAGCACTGTTCCCGTGGGAAATTCACGCGGGCGAAGCCGCGGGCAAAAGCTAGTTAGCCTATAATGTCCTATTGCTGGGAAAAAGCCTCCCTTCTATTTCGCCATTCCTTTTCCTTTCTAAATACAATAAACTTTATAAAATAAATGTAAAACATTTTAGATATAAGAATGACTTGCCGTAATCAGTAATCAGTGTACATTGAATTGATTAACTCTAGTTTTATCAAAATAATCAATATCCTCAATAGCTGTTTTACAGCAAAGTACTTGCTAAAGTACGTAATATTGATTAGAATTAGCTAATTACGTCACTATTACAACATACGTTTTTCGCGCCATGTGTTTCTTGATATATTTCGCTTATATATTTAGGTCCTTTAGCGGGAATTCCTCGATAAAAAGAAGTCCAGTAGATTTTGCGTAAAGGAGTAATACAACAATAGCCAACACTTACAAATTCTCTCGTTAATAATAATAATAGGCAGTCTGACAATACATCTAGAATGATGGAGGTTAGTCTCTGAATATCACACATAGCTATATTTCTGATGAGACAGTAATAAAACATTTCTTCATGGAAAGCAAGCCTGATATTCGTTGACATTTTAATGGCCCGTGAGCTATCTCACTTGTTGGTACTTCTATAGCCATAGTATTTGTAAAAATACATATTCAATTGAATTGGGTCTAGCAGTTAATCTCAATGTTGTTTCAATTAAATTAATAAAATAAAAAAAGCCCTTTATTCTACCAATAAATTACATGCTTTTAAAAATATTAAACTATTCTTACAATTCTATTCTTTGATATGTATGAAATGTTTCTGATTAAATATTTTTAGTTTTTACCACATTTAAAAATATTCATATTTATTTATTTAAAATACAATTCATTATCTTTTCTTAATATTTCATTTCACTTTATTGGAAGTCGCCTTTGCGGCGTAGGCCTCCCCATACCTATAGGCATTTTAAGATTTCATCGCTTTCAATTGGATTTCACATATATGATAAATTTATTGCTAAAACTTAATCTAGGCTAAATCATCAACAACAATAAAATTAATAATTATAATACTAAATTAGCAATTAAGTTAAAATAAACACATTTATTTATTTAAAATTTCAAAAGAAACATATTAAAATTGTAATACATAAAATTTTATATCAATTTATTTATTATAAAACATTTAAGTTAAAATACTGACGTTTATTATTTATGAATAAAAACAAATATATTCAAATTGCAATTTATCTGTAAGTACACTAATTAATTTATTAAGTATTAAGTATAATTATTTATTTTTTACATTAATTTTGTTGTTTCAATTACGCGACCTCAAATAAATAATTTATTATTGTCATAAAAATCTTTTTCAAACAGTCCTCGCAATTCTCCTTTAGTTAAACTTGTCTGGTTTACGACCTTTTTAATACCTTTTAGGAATTTCCGATCGTGCACGCTATCACGTCTCGTGATAAGTAAACATCTGAAGCCTCTTATCGACGCGTGATACATAAAACGATAAGACGAACGAAAGGACGTAATATTTCATATCTTATCTTTACCACGTAAAAATAATTACAAGTCACCGAACTACATCATGTAGGTAGACGGGTGCCCTTCGGACTATAGGTTCCACTCATGTTCCACTTGGTTGGTCTAATAGGATTTCCAAGTACTAGTGCTTCCACTGCTAAATATGGCTAGGTCTAATAAGATTCTCAAGTACAAATCCTGGTACATAACTTGAACCAAAATGACAGGTTTCCATTGCCGTGGTTACACATATCTTATAATATTATCTTACAGCAGTTCGATTAACACCTTAAAATCTGTCAATGTTCATTCTAAGTCTAGGTCTAGTAATGTGCATGGCATTGTACTTGTATGCCACTGCGAAATATGAGTGGAGTAGTATTGAAATGTGGTATGGTATGCTATGTGTATGTATGGCATGCGAGTATAGCACACAAATGAATAGGCGACTGTGTGTAGCGATTCTACAGATAGGTACATTTTTTTAATATATACATACGTTTCCTAAGATACTTAAATAAATATTTCCACGGCAAAGGATATTTGAAAAATTATTACTAGTCGTTCGCTGCGAACGTAGACCTCGCGACTATTAAAATACAATATTTATTTTCACAAAAAATTAAATATCTCAAAAACGGCTGGACCGATTTTGATGCCCAACGAACTTGAAAATTCTATTAACCATCCCTACATATATTCCAACTTTCATCAAAATCGGAACAACGGTTCGAGAGTTATCGCGGAACAAACATACATACATACATACATACATACATACATACATACATACATACAAACAATGTGTTTTTCGCTCCAACTTGAATTATAGCCCTCGCTCGCTTCGCTCGCTCGGTCAATTAAAAAAAGACTAAAGCGTAACTTCGTTTTTAATGGAGGTTCTTATTAAACTACAGACGTTTCCGAACAGAAGGACCAACAATTAACAACACCAAATATCAGGTTTCCTTTTCATCATCATCATTAGCTTTCTATGACCCACTGCTGGGTGTATGTTTAAATAAGTTTCCTTTTACTGGGTTTAAAATAAAAATGAATTTGAAATAACTATCTACTAGTTCTCTGCTTACCCCAAAGCACAAAATTAATATAAGTACTACGTACAGAAAGGAAACTCCCTGCCCCTCCCGCAATATGGCACCCCCCTCGCACCTCCCGCACTTCTCCCCCGTTCTTGTGTGGTTGTGGGACGTTATGACTATGAAAACGCACACATTGACGTGTTACTGACGTGTTCACGGATATACAGTTTCATTTGTAGTAGTAGGTATATTTGACGCGCCGTTTCTATGAAGCGCCCGCTCTGTGCCCAAGGTCGACTATTAGATAATGCTTTTGCATTAAGTCCACCTATTATGCCATACATTGTATTTGTGCAATAAAGGTTATATTAATAAACAAACTATTTACATTTTAGGTTGGAAATACAGCTCGGGCTTCATCAACGACGAAATGGTCAAGGAACACCTGTTTGCCCCGGGCCCTGACGTACTAGTGCTAATGTGCGGGCCCCCGCCTATGATCAACTTCGCTTGCACTCCGGCATTGGATAAGCTGGGGTATAGCGCAGAATCACGGTTCGCTTATTAAGCAAAAATATTGTTACCAAAGAAATTAATCAAGATAGAATGGCTAAGTGTGCGAGTAGGGAATGCAATCTCGCACGAAAAAAGGGCGAGATCTCGCGAGTTTTACGAGATTGCAATCTCGTTAATCTCGCGAGTTTTACGAGATCAAAAAGAAAAGCGCGGCAGCGCGTGGACTGACACGCACGAACGGAGCTGCGCTTGCCTGCGATCTGTCGGTTTCGGGTAGCGGTCGCGGGACAAGGTCTTTTATTATTTTTTTCCTAATTTATTCAAATATTGTGATTATTTGCAAAAAAAAACACACGAAACTGCCAATCTCGCGAGATCTCGAAATTGGCGAGATCTCGCAGTATTGTTATTCATAAACTCGCGAGATCTCGCTTGAGCCCCAATCTCGCGAGATTTGCATTCCCTATGTGCGAGGCATATGGGTATCTCGATCTTGCACTATACAACAAGATTCCTTTAACATTCATTCAGTCAGCGCGAGCGTCGGAACGGTTGTGCAAAAATGCCTTATATTGTGCCATGACCGTGTTTGCCGATTTGTTTCAGTGTTGGATGTCCTATTTCATTAGTATTGACGTAAAATTGGGTGTGTGCTCGGGGCGTGGCTTATGCAAAAATAGACACGGTCCATTCCTTAGCAACGCATCGCGTCGCTATTCTATCTTGATTTATTTCTGTGGTTGTTACAGTACGACATAAAAGAGTAGAAAACGGATTTAGGATGAACCACTTTTTTTATCTTTGCAATACCAAATCGAATGGTCGTGATTGGTTATGAATATGTGCACGATCTATGTGATTGGTTGATGAATACCCAGTGTTGCCAGCTAAGTGAATACAGCGCCCCCATTTTCTACTATTTTTTGTCGCACTATACAAGGCTTCAATCAGCTGATTTAACGTTAAATAGGTATATTGTCACGCTTATACCCCGCGGTGTCGGTGGTAAAGACTATGGATTTATCTGCAGATTTGAAGACCAAATATTGCAATTAATATAAATGTTGTTGTAAAATATATAATATATTTATTCTCAATTACAGAAATAGCTCGAACTGTTGACTGTACAAAATGAAAAATTCTGATTTAACTCGTGGTTCTTTATTATTTGAGACTCTTTTGTAATTCTTTTGATATTAAAATCGTACTCGTTTACGTAGAAGTAAGGAAGGCTTATTGTGGGATTTTTGTGTAGTTTTAGGGAAAAATGGATATTGTATTGATGCATGAGCGTGTGCAAAAACGCTGGGCGTTATATTTTTAATAAAATAAATATTTTATTAAAAAGTTTTTACTCTTTTATTTAAATCAAGTATAGTTACTTTATCAAAATTATTACTTTCTCCGTAATAATAAGAGTTTAGAAGTCAGATCTTTTATTTAACTGGCCACTTCAGTATTGCTTATAATGATTTTCATCTAAACATAGACATCACTAAAAGTACATACCTTCAGAAACGTAAATTTTACTGATAGGACCAATAGATTGACAGATTGTATTATCACTAATCTGTTAAATTATTTGTAATCAATTCACATTCCCAAAGGTATATTAGAAGTACTATTAAAGCTATTATCTATCTGTCTGATATTGATATGTTAAATTTAAATAAATACCTATCATTTAGTATCATTGTACAACGTGGTCATATTTGTTAAATCCGTCCACGAAGTCATGGCGTCAACATGGAAGGCTGATAATCTTTTCCGGGACATGCTTGATGATGATTTCTTACAATTATTTACACCAACTCATATAATCCAACGATGTTTGGGGTTCCAAAAGGTCAACGTGAAGTATAACTTCGTTACGGAGGTGTCAACATTGTCTAAACTATACGCGAGTGCAATTATATTCATTCACGTTATATCCATTGTTAACGTTATTATTAACTGTGAAACAAGCTTGAATACGAAATTTGCGGATGAAACTTTAAAGTTATGCTTAATATTTAATGGAAGTATCACTACCATAATAGTCTGGCGAAATAACTTCTCATATGGGAATTCGAATAGCATGCTCTACGTTAAACTGCAGAGACTAGATCGCCTCTTGAACATGAGTGATAGAAGAGCATACAACAGAAAACTTACGTTGTTTTCTGTTTTTATCATAATTTTAAGCATAATTCTTTTATTACTTTGGATTTTCGCATTAAATCTCGTATCGATGAAAGAATTTTGCCCGACAACTTTCTTCGCTTTCTTCCCAGACTTCGGGACCTTCACGGAAATTTATCTGTGTGTTTATATAATGCTGTTTTTGATTAAACGAGTGGATTTCGTTAACAAATTGCTGCAAAATTTGATACAGAAAAAGCCAAAAATTCTCTGTAATTCATCTAGTTGGGTTACGTCAGACTTTCCAGTGGATCCCCGCAATCGTATTGATGTCATAATGGCAATGCATTGTATTTTCGACATATTATCAGATTTCGTTAAACTTTACCAGTTTCAGGTAAGTAGACTTTTATATACCTACATTTTGAATTTTTTTAGCTTTTCTCAGAGCCAAGAACAAAAGAGAGAAGGAAAAATCATGGAAGTAATAAGTACTTTGTACAACGTACTTATTACTTCCATGGAAAAAATCTAAAATGGGAATATTTCTTTTATCTGCAGATTATAGGCTTCATTGCGCAGTTCATCTTGTGGGATTTCGTAACGATGAGGATTTTCGTTGGTTCTATTAAAGAGCAGGTACTTGGGTTTAATTTATAGATATTAGGTACCTTGTAAAAAAAAATGTATTTTATTTGGAAAATCTTTTTCAGACCTCTATCGACGTCGATACGATTATTACCAATGTCCCTCTTGCGATAGCAATGATTACTGTAATCATTGTAGCATGTTTGGTCGGCGGAGCCCTGACTAATAAGTTGGAAAAATCTAGAAAACTGTGTATCAATATAACATCATATTGTGAAGGTATTTATTGGCCCAAATTGTTTTCTGTATCTATATCTTAACGAAAGGTTTAGTTACTGACTTATTTATTTAATCGTATGGCGTTTACCACATTCACTCACTAATATATAATACTAGCTTACGCCTGCGTGAATTTCCCACGGGAACAATGCTTTTTCCCGGGATAAAAGGTCCCTATGTCCTTCTCAGTACTTCGAACTATGTGTATGCGAAATTTCAGGAAGATTGGTCCAGTAGATAAGACGTGAAGAGGTAACAAACTCACTTTCGCATTTATAACTAGCTGTTGCCCACGGCTTCGCCCGCGTGAATTTCCCACGGGAACAGTGCTTTTTCCTGGGATGAAAGGTACCCTATGTCCTTCTCAGTACTTTTAACTATGTACATGCGAAATTTCAGGAAGATTGGTTCAGTAGATAAGCGTGAAGAGGTAACAAACAAATAAACAAACAAACTCACTTTCGCATTTATAATATTAGTTAGGATTAGGATATTAGTTAGGATAACTAAATTTACAATGTAGTGAATGTAGGTACCCAAAGCTTCGCACCCGTGGGAAAAATCCCCCAAACGCGTGTTGTTAGCCGGGACCGCCGACTAGTCGGCCGTAGAACAAGTCGGCGGTCCCGGCTAACAACACTCGTTGAGTATTCGTATTAAAAATTATGACTATACTTACCTTAATTTTAATCAAATTATTCCCCAAGTTTTTTGCTCGCTCTATATAACTGCATTATAATGTAATGGTAGATATAAGAGATGTAAATAAATAATAATCTGCACTTTGTTCCTATGTATGATACCAGAAATTATTTATACCAGATTCATTTGATATGCACTGCACAGATAGTACAATATAAAATAATACCAATTATGATATAAATTTTATCTTGATTAATAATCATTGTTGATAAAAGAAATAATGCTATCAATCATACTAATGGATCATGATTATTTAAGTATTAGTTAATTACTTACATATTGATTGGTTTGACATTTAAGCTGTAGAATTTTAGTTTACGTATTAGTAGGTTCAATTATTTATTAGCTTTATATTTAATCTATTTAGTCTGTCCGTCCATCAGTCTGTCAGGCAGGCTTTTTTATCTCATGGTCGTTATATGCAGACAATTTATATTTTAACATAGGTAGGTATATAATATTGAACTTTATTGTCATATAAAAATCCGTATACAGTCCGTAGAATGTATGTTTAAATTTTAGTGAGTAGCCTATTAAAGGGCTTTAGCATATGTACTTACAAATATTTTTGTAGACCTAAACGGAGTGTGCGTTACCCTGCCAGGAAAGTGTGTCCTGGAGTTAAGTGAATGGAACCAAAACGTTGTGCGTAGTCTAGTGTACATGTGCCGCGAATAAAACTTTTGTGCGTCTTGTAGTTTAAGAAAAAAACGGAAATCTAGGATTCTGCTAGGGTAACGTCGTTCTAGCAGGAAAGTTCTAAACGAATGATCGGAGAGAGAAATATTCTGAGGGGGCAGAGAGCTTAGAGCTGTGCATTGATCTGGGCCGAAAAGATCATTTGTGCGTCTTCAGGTTTTCGGGATATTGCATTTCCTGCTAGAGTAACGTTTTGCAAAATCGTGGATCTCCTAGATCCATCGTATGTGCGCCTGTAAGATAAATATACATGAGTAGCTATTCATTTGTGCCCATCTGTGCCATAATTAGATTTAAGAAAATATTTATAATATTTAGTAATTTTTAAGTAATCGCGTTGTCTTTGAAATCACGAAAAAAATATCATTTCACCTAAATGAAAAGACGTGTAAGCTCGCTGAAAACTGTTATTCGATTCTTCTATACACCTATCTATAATAACCACTAAAAAAGTTTCTGAAGTGCACATGTATTCATTATTGAAATAATATTACTAAAAAGACAAAATTAGGTGACTTAACTTTGACGTCAACATACAAGAAACCGGCTCAACCCAATAAGTGTGCGTGAACCAAAGAGAATGACAAGTGTGTCCATGTCATATGTTATCGTGGTAGTAGAAATTTTCAGCTCAAAATGTTAAGGATATAAGTAAATAAACACAAATCCAAAAACATATGAACAGCGGCAGATTATCCGGCCAAATTAGAATGACTACAAAAAAGCGACGGTTTCATACATATCGATAACCTTCTCTATTGAACGTATTATACCTAAGCTGTTTGTACAGTCGCATTCAAACGTTTATTAGCAAATGCAAACCTGTAATTTTATTTGTGGGAAATAGTGGGAGTAATTAAAAAATATGTATTGTTGTTAAATAGGGATTTGTATAAAAGTTAAGGGCCGTGTCTCTCCTCCTATTTGTCGAAATAGTAGATTATTAGTACATACTATAAAAATACAAAATGTGTTTTTTAAATGTGAAAGTTTATTTAGGTACCACTATTATGAGCTAGCTACATGGCTATGGCTACTGTTTCTTCTTCCATGTCGAGTCGTACAATTCTGCACACCGACCGATGTTTCCTTCCTCTCCCGCGCGCACCCGATGACGTTGGATTAGTTTTCTGTCTACGGATATACGCAAAAACAATAGGGAGGGTCTGCTTTGTCTATAGCTAGGGGCGTGAAGAAAGATGATAACTAGTAAGCAAAATGGTATAAATGGGACAGAGATAGATATATAATCGTCATTCTATTTTCAATAATGCGAGATGCTTTTTACTACAAGTGAGTCATCTTTTCTCTTGGTAAACAGTTTGGTGTGTTGCGTGCATCACGCGTGCATGTTGTATGTTATGACGCTATGGAGATCCTGTTGCGCAGTTGCGATTGTTTACTAATTAGATGTTGGTTAAAAGTTTATGAAGTTGGAATGGAATAATCTGCAATGGTAAGTAAATATTTAAGTTACCAATGGTTAGAAAGGAAGGCATTTGGTTTTCTTTAGCAGTAAGTAAATATTATTTTATTGTTCGAGACCCACAGCTAAAAGTGCAGTCCAAAGTTATTGAGTCATTTTTGTTTTTGGCTAAGCTTGTTGACTTTAAAATGCAATATCCCAATAAGACTGGAAATCCTTTCGCAAAATATGCTTGGTAGATATATAAAGTACCCAGCCAGATCATGAGACATATTTTATGCTTTGACTACTAGACCACCGGGAGGTGCATCTACGGTGTCAAATCCGTTTTGTTTGTTACCTCTTCATGCTTTATCTACTGAAATAGTCTTCCTCCTGAAATTTCGCATACACATAGTTAGAAGTACTAAGAAGGACATAAGGTACCTTCATCCCGGGAAAAGCAGCACTGTTCCCAGTGTCCACTTCCAGTAGTTTGATCTGTGATTTGATGCCATAATATATTTACTATTAAAATTACCTATGTATAAGAGAATAAAAATAATAATTTCCAAATCAAAAACCTCTTTTTTTATTTTATATGGCTACTATGTGCATATCCTGTGCATTTTATATCCATACTAGCTTTTTGCCCGCGGCTTCGCCCGTGTGAATTTCCCACGGAACAGTGCTTTTTTCCTCAGGTATCTTATGTTCTTCTCAGTACTTATAACAATGTGTATGCGAAATATCAGGAAGAATGGTTCAGTAGATAAAGCATGAAGAGGTAACAAACAAACAAACTCACTTTCGCATTAATAATATTAGTTGGGATAGGATAGTTAGGATTTTTAATGATTTCCTCAAACTTTGTTGAGGATTCGCAGTTGGGAATTGCCGACAGACGTTTGATCGCGACTGTACGGCCAACAGCTTAGGTATAATACGTTCAATAGAGAAGGTCATCAATATGTATGAAACCGTCGCTTTTTTGTAGTCATTCTAATTTGGACGGATAATCTGCCGTTGTTCATATGTTTTTGGATTTGTGTTTATTTACTTATATCCTTAACATTTTGAACTGAAAATTTCCACGATAATATATGACTAAACACACTAATCTTTGGTTCACACGCACACTTATTGGGTTAAGCTGGTTTCTTGTATGTTGACGTCAAAGTTAAGTCACCTAATTTTGTCTTTTAGTAATATTATTCAATAATGAATACATGTGCACTTCAGAAACTTTTTGTGGTTATTATAGGTGTATAGAAGAATCGAATACAGTTTTCAGCGAGCTTACACGTCTTTTCATTTAGGCGCTATGATTTTATTTCGTGATTTCAAAGACAACGCGATTACTTAAAAATTATAAATATTTTCTTAAATCTAATTATGACACAGATGGGCACAAATGAATAGCTACTCATGTATATTTATCTTACAGGCGCACATACGATGGATCTAGGAGATCCACGATTTTGCAAAACGTTACTCCAGCAGGAAATGCAATATCCCGAAAGCCTGAAGACGCACAAATGATCTTTTCGGCCCAGGTCAATGCACAGCTCTAAGCTCTCTGCCCCCCCAGAATATTTCTCTCTCCGATCATTCGTTTAGAACTTTCCTGCTAGAACGACGTTACCCTGGCAGAATCCTAGATTTCCGTTTTTTTCCTAAACTACAAGACGCACAAAAGTTTTATTCGCGGCACATGTACACTAGACTATGCACAACATTTTAGTTCCATTCACTTAACTCCAGGACACACTTTCCTGCCAGGGTAACGCACACCTAAACGGACTCTACGAGATTCGTAGCTTTCGATCGCATAGGTACTTATGCTACGAACTGCTACTTGTTCAAAACTTAGAAGCGACAATATTAGAATTTATCTTAATATTAAAATATATAGTAAGACTAGCCGCGCCCCGGGGCTCCACTCCCGTAAGAATTTCGGGGAAAAAAGTACCCTATGTGCTATTCCCAGTATTTTTCTACCCGTATACCAAATTTCATCGAAATCCGTCCATTAGATTTTGCGTGATTGAGTAACAAACATCCCCAAAAACTCAAATCAGTAGGATTAAACTATCATTCGTCGTCGATTTAGCATTATAATATAATACTAAAATCGACGAATTATATTATCAGTAGTCGGTTTTGTGTCTTATATTTTTGTTAGTCATTGTAACGTTCAATTATTATATTCCTCTATTTTCAGACACGACAAGCGGCGGAGCGCTAAACAAATACTATCTCTGATGACAGAAAACAAATTAGACATTTCCATTTACGATATTTTTAATTTGAACAGCCAGTTCCCGCTCGAGTTATTTCTCATTACCGCCAATTATACCATTGTATTCTTACAATTCGCTATGTTGTAACGGAGCCACTAACAATTAAAACTTATTCACTGTTAGAAAAGTTATAAAACACTAAATTATGTAAACTTTAAAATAAAGTATTCTGATTATATGATTGGTCTCAAGTACGTAATTCATTAGGTATTAATGGAAAATAACAAGACTACAATAACAATGCCCCATGAGGCAGAAAATAAACCAAACGAAATAGTAAACGATGGTTTAGTTAAAGCATTTTCCCCGTTTCATCGACTGCAAACTTTCCTCGGATTGAATCGTGTGAATATAAAAAATAAGTTGGTAACACCCCCAAAGATGACACAAAAACTTTATACGTGTGCAATTTTCACGACAGCCTCAATTCTTCTCATTTTTATGATGTTCCTATATATGAATCGATACAGTAATTACAATATTATAGTGAAAGTCATAAAATGTATGGGGTCTGTTCAATGGATATCATTTTTATGCATCATAACTAACATAAGGTTGTTGAACAATGATGATAACGTGAATTTCTATTTAAAAATGCACCAATTGGACCGTTTTCTAAAGATCGATAAAAATGTATTCATAACTTCTGTTATGTTTAAGATGAACAGAAATACCATTCTGATGTTAGTCATAGCAAACATTGCGTTAGGCGGGTTGATCACAGTATTCAACGAATTTCTCTTGATTTTATCTACACTTGGTATCTATTACGTTGAGCTGTCATACATGGTGGATTTTTTATATTTTTCTAATATGATGTATTATTTCTGTCTACGAATAAAGTTCTTAAACGCAATTATTTTAAATCATCTTGAGCCCGAGTTCATACGTATAAATTTCGCAAACAAACAATCAATACCCATTGAGAAGCTCATGAGAAAATCAGCTGCGGATGCTCATGATTTTGCCTACTGCGATATTGACAATTTTGTAAAAGAACTAATGAATTGCTTCTACAAATTTCAAAATATTTTTCAATATCAGGCAAGTATAATGTTAATCAATAATAAGTACTTAATTAGTTTAGTAAAATCTATTTCTACAGTGTATGTATTTTTCCAGATATTATTTTTTTTCCTGAAGCTGTTTTTCAGCTACATGTGCTATGTGGAATTTATTGTTGTTTCGTTAAAAGATCGCGTAAGTACGATGTAATTAATTGTAATTTTGATTTTCGCTTATTTTAATTTCATCATAAATAAGTTTTTTTTTTCAGGATTTCCGCCTAACAGATACGTACATCATGATATTTTTGTCAATTACTGACGCCTCACTCATAAGTTTTGCATGCATCCGATGCGAAACATTTTTCAGAGAGGCACAACTTACAAGACGTCTATCTGTTTCAATTTTAGCCATCTATAATGACGGTATGTATAACAGAACTTTGGGTATGTAATGCTATTTTATTCGTAAAAAAATATTTAGCCTTTTGTAGATTAAGTTTTCTTCTAGATTATTAAAATATAGGTAAGTCTGAGGTACAAGTAGTACGATAGGAAGTAGGTACGATAGGTACCTATAGGACAAGCCAATTATTAAAAATAAAAAACACGACTGACGAGTTTTTGCTCAATAAGTACATACAAACATACAAGTTATATACATTTTTAAAATCGCCTTTTAAAGCCCTTCAATTTGATACCCCACTCGATAAGATTGATCAAATTTTATTTTTTTGGTCTGCTATTTATCGCATATATAACCCGCCATTTTGTTTTTATGTTGACGTCATATAGCCTATGTCACTCGGAAGAATGCAAGGAATCTAAAAATACATCTCACATCAAAATCTGTTAAGCCGTTCAGGACTTATGGTGGAATAAAGAAACTTACATACATACATACATACATACATACATACATACATGAACCCTGAAAACATAACACTCCTTTTTTGGTCAGTCGTGTAAAAATATATGATCTAAGGTTAATCTATGGCTTATTTACCTAATTCATGTTTGTATCCTGGTTACCTCGGTTACTGAACCTTGCTTTGTTGTTACAATTTTTTACAAACTTACATACAAGATCGGTTTTTAGCCACTGCCACTGTAGAGATATTGCAAATTTCATCAAAATGGTTACAGCCGATTTCGAGTACGTGATTAAAACAAATACACTTACACTTATACATACTTACAATATTAATCGTTTGTACTGGTAGTGTAGGATTGTTTGATTTGCACATACTTACACATAAAAATACAAAAATAGCGAAACAAAAAGACAGGCGTCCAATGGCGGACTTGTCCCAGAAAGGGACTTCTTTTAGTCAAACAAGAATATGAAAGGAATAAAATTAAATCAAAAGGATTGTAGAATTTCATAGTAAGTAGTGGTACGGAAAAAAACTATTGTACTGATTGTATATGTCAGCAAGCAATCCCCGAATAGCATGTGAGTGACCCGTTAATATTAACTATAATACACAGTGGTAGCCAGCTAATTAGGGACACCAGTCGATTTTCATAATTTCAACTGATCAGATCAGCATTCTAAGAGCTGTTTGGATATGTTTAAAAACACGAAAATAGCACAAAAATGTATGGAAATCGTGAATTCAGAAAGCTGAGCTGAATAGCTCTTTAGAGATGCTGATCTGATTCGATCAGTTGTTTATAGCGATCTGGATGTCCTCCATTCTATCCCTGGATGGCTATCATCAGATCACAGTTCAGATCAATCCTGGCGTTGAACCAAGGCTTCAAAGTAACCTCGTTTGTATGAAAATCGACTAGTGTCCCTAATTATCTGGCCTGCCACTACTCGCATGTACCTGTACCCGTTTGATTCACAGGACCGTTGCGAAATAAAGCAAACAGGGATATTAAAGATACTGGAAGAGAATCCGCCAGTCTCTCCGTGTTTCACATGTGGAATCTGAAAGCGAACACTATGGTCCAGCTTACCGGCATTCTAACTACAATGTTTTTCAATATTTTAACCCTTAATTATTTAGAATAATAGATTTATATTCAAAGATTCAAGACTCAAAGAAGAGAAGATTCGCTCTGAACCAAAAATTAATTACTGTATTTTAAATTAGATCTGCTTATTTATTGTGTAGATAGTTAGATACTTATTAATGAAGTCGGTTCAATTTATGTTATGTTTATGGTTTAAGTAGTAAACGTCATGATTTTTTTTTTATAACGTAGGGCGACAAACGAGCAAGCGGGTCATCTGATGGTAAGCGATCACCGCTGCCCATGGACTACTGCAACACCAAAAGTAACAAAATAAAAAATACTAACGTCGGGGCGTCCCTCTCGGGAGAATTACGGGAAAAAAAAGTACCTACCCTGTGTGCTATTCTAGGTTGTATTCAACCCGTGTACCAAATGTCATCGAAATCCGTCCGTTCTTACAAACTTTCACGTTTAATATACTAAAATATAGATTAGTATTTTTACATAAGTATTTGCATTTCAACTGTAATGCAAGTAAAGTTAAAACCTTCGTGAGTAAAACACTAAGTAGGTATTAAATTATTTATTGAATAAAAAAATGTGTGTGATTTCAGATGACTTAATTTTTAAAGCGACAAACGATAAAATTAATTAAAAGTTATTTGTTGTGCACATTTCCTTAAAACTTATATTTGTATACCTAATGAATTCAACAATTTATGAAGTTTTAAATGGCCTTAGTATATTCACAAAAATGTAAATTGAATTAAAATTACCGCGTAGGTAAAAAACTGAGTGATGTATTTAAATGGTAAGGTACCGTCGAGCTTAAAAAACCCAAAGAAAACCAAATCCGGTGGGGTTTCTTCAATTAGCCAAAGCATTGTGTTCACAGCTTCGTTTACTTTGTCTGCAAAACAAGAAATCTTTGATATATTACAGCTTATCTAAAATAATTTAAACATGTTAAATTAGACTAATGATAATAATTTAAACATGTTATGTTAGTATTTATTTTTGGATTTTTGAGCATCTCAGATGCAATATTAGTAGCCTATATTAGTGTACTCTCATATAGAGAAGAGTGAAAAAATTCCATGCGAGCAGGACTTGAACCCGCGACCAGGTCTTTATACGACCTTGCTCTTCCAACTGAGCTATCGCATCCTGCACATCGAAACGAAAATCTTCACCATATTCAATTTCTATTAATTTTTATTTTATTAAGTCCTGCTCGCATTTTTTTTTTTCAACATCTTACTTATGAGAGTACTTTATGTTATGTTAGGTTTAGATATAGGTAACCTTACCAACAACGCTGCGCGAAAATTTATGGTCGATCTATGAATTTGAATTTAAATAAAAAAATGTATTCTTTATTAGCAACTAGCCGCGCCCGCGTGGGAATTTCGGGATATAAAGTATTCTATGTTCTATTCCTGGTATTTTTATACCAAATTTTATCAAAATCCGTCCAGTAGATTTTGCATGATTAAGTAACAAACTCACATCCAAACTTTCGCATTTATAATATTAGTAAGATAAAGATTTTCAGCAAAAATAGCATTATGTTGCATAAGTAAATGCCATGATGCCGTCGCGCTAGAGACCGAGCTTGGATGATCTT